>JADRCC010161707.1:0-10550 GCA_019843855.1 Hylomyscus alleni | reverse complement strand
AAAAAAAAAAAAAAAAAAAAAAAAAAAAAGCATTTTAAAATGAATCACACCTGGGATCAAAAGATATTTTCTAGCAAGGGCCAAAGAATAAACACTAAGTTTTTTTGGACCACAAGATGCTCTGGTGTGGTAAGACAAAAGTGGCCATAGATGTCACTCAAAAGAAGGAGCTATGGTCCAAGAAAACTGTACTTATGAACCCTGAAATGTGCATTTTTAAACTTCTCATGTAAAATATTTTGATTATTTTCAACCATGTAAAAATGCTAACGGGCATTTTCAACCTGTAGGCCATAGAAACTAGAGATGGCAGGCTGGGTTTGGCTGAGAGGCCACTGTAGGTTTCAGTTCTAGGGCAATAATGACTTGGTCCAGTTCATGTCATGCTATAATTTGAATGTGGCGTGTCTTTTCCAGGCTTGTATGCTTAAATACTCGGTCCCTAGCTGGTAATATTTTGAGGGGTTGTAGGACCTTTTGTATATGGGGCCTTGTTTGTGGATGTAGGCCTGTAGGGTAATCCTTTAAAGGCTACACAGCTTGATTCTGCTTCCTGATCCATTGGTTAAAAGCGACTATGTATGTGTGTTTATATATATTTCTAGGCTATCTTAGCCTAGAGAAGATATGGGAGAAAAGTGTTTGGTTTGGTTTTTTCTAAACAGGGTTTCTCTGTATAGCCCTGACTGTGCTAGAACTCCCTCTGTAGACCAGGCTGGCCTCAAACTCACTGAGGTTCACCGGCCTCTGTCTCTGTCCTCTTCTGTATCCAGTTCTGTTAGAAATTTCCCTCATGGCACATTGGGCCCAAGTCATGTGAAGATATGTGTAGTCTCCCTGCTCACTCTTTATCTAAATACATAGTACGAGCAGGCCTGGAAACATCCCAGTGTCACCACACTTGAAAAAGACAGGGGTAGGGGTGGGGGGCACCCAGTGGCTCTGTTCCTGCAGAGGAAGAAGACTTGCCCTTTGGGAAGGACTTAACTGTGCCTAAGACATTATTTTCAGTAGTTTCATGACCTCAGACTGGTAGCAAAAATCTACTGTTCCCACCGTGTAGTGACAGTGGTCAATCTGTCCTTTTCACAGGGGTCACCAGAGAACACAGAGATTTACATTACAGTTCATAACAGTAGCAAAATCATAGTTGTGAAGTAGTAACAACAACAACAAACTTTATGGTTGGGGTCCCCACAGCAGGAAGGATGGCGTTAAAGGGTCACAGCGGTAGGCAGGCTGAGAGCCACTGATAGTCAGGCAATCATTTCTTTTTCTAGTTTACCTTTTCTCCCTAGATTCTAGTCCTCCTATCTTACAAAGGATGAAGGAAGATGAATAGTGTCCCTCCAAAACGATAAGTCTAGGTCTTACCCCAAGAGCCTTTAAATATGACCTTGTTTTGGAAAATTGTCATTATTGGTGAAATTTAAAAATCTTAAATTTTTATTTTTTAAGACAGGCTTTTTCTGTGTAGTCCTGATGCCCTGAAACACCGTGTAGACCAGGCTGGCCTGGAACCTGGAGATCTGCCTGCCTCTACTTCCCAAGTGCTGGTGTTAAAGGCATATTCAGCCAACACCCAGCTTTAATTAAGAATTTTAAGATGAGATTTTCCGGATTTTAATGGATCCTCAATCCAGTGATAGCTGTGAGTCTGAGACAGTCGAGAGGGCCTTGTAAAGAGGACGGCAGGGGTAGCAGTGCAGAGGGGCGTGGAGTACACGTGACCAAGGCCTTCCAACAGCACTCCGCAGCGTGGACGTGCTAGAGATGCCTTTCTCCTCAGAATCTGGAGGAGTCAACCCAGTTGGTACCTTCAGTTTGGGCTTCTGGCCCCAGGTTGCTAAAGAGTTGGTATCTCTTGTATTAAGATACCAAACCTGTGTGTATTGTAGTATTTAGGGACCTAGTACACAATAGGAACCAAGGAAACAAACAAACAAACAAACCCCCCCAAAAACTGTTCAGCCAAGGACACGGCCAAGTCTTCAGTAGCAAAAAGAGGTTGATAACAGCCTGTAATTCTGAATTCAGCAAAAACAGATGTATTCCATAAGGTATGTGATTACGGGGTGCTGGCACAGACACATTTAAACATGGCCTCTTTCCACCAACTCTACTACTGCTAACTCCATAATGAGAGGTTATGCCGTGGCCTACTGTTAAAAGTGACCCGAGGGGATGGGGCCGGGGGAACTGTAAGCGTTCTTCAAGACTGAGCACACCTATGCTGTCTCACAGTTGCCCTTTCATCATGCTCTTCTCCATACCAGGCAGTGAGCTGGCACCTTAAACGGACTAATTGGAGTGGCCTCTACAGATTTCTTTGAGGTAGATCTTACCCTTGTTATACCAATGAGGACCCTATAAAAACCAATGACACTAATGGTCTCACCTGCCTGGGATGCTACCTTGCTGGGTGGTATGGGCTGGCCGAGAGCAGCCCTGCATGGGCCTCTAAGCTCCTGATCTTAATTGGTCCAGAGCCTTTCTCTGCTTTGATGGATAGAGAGCAGAAAGCACGGGTCACTAGGGTAGAAGGCAAGGAGGAAAACCCGCGCAGGCTTTAAAACACCCCGAGTAACTGACGTGCTTTCCGTTTTAAGGAGTCCGGTGTGGATAAGTCCAGCCAACACGTGTTTCGTTTCTGTGAATTTGTTTTTTTCTTGTTCCAGTCTGCAAGCCCTTCCGCAGATCCTTAACCAGCCAAGGAGTTTGCAAACGCCTGGGCCTGATTATAAGGAAGAACGGATGATTACCAAGCCAGCGCATTCCCTGCTGACTGGGTCAACAGCATTCTCTTTGTATGTGAAGGACGGCATACTGGCTCTGATGACTCACAGGCAGAGAGTGGGAGGGAGAAAGGCTGAGCATTGCCTAGAAGCTGCCCTTCCGCTTCCACAGGCACGGGACAATACACAGGGAACAAATGATTCAAATCCTCCTCAACAGCCTTCACCTGCAAACCCGGATGCGGAGGAAACCGCTCTGACGCCTAACGGGCCTCTTTATTTATTTCGGGTAACTTTCTCACTTGGAACTTTTGTCTTATTTTGTGATCACGAGCTTTCTGAATGCAGTTTTTGGAGTACAAACTTAAGCTACACCCACATCCACACACTTGTGTTTTCAGGCTAGTGGGCCATTTAAACCTCCTCCTTTCTTCTTGGTGCGCCTTTAAATTTACGAGCAGCTTCCTTCTTCGCTATATTAAACATTTTGCTTTTGAAGCTTTTAGGATCAACAAGACTGAAAGCATTCTTCTGTTTAGATCTTCGTGTTAAAGGATGTTCATCTTTCTAAACGCCTTTATTAAACATCATCTTTCTCTAAGCATGCTACCAAACAGACGAGGTCCATGGTTCAGCAGAGAGACCATAATGGTTAACTAGCCTACCATTTCTAGTTTATATTCCATGCAATTCTACACAAACAAATATTCTTAAAGTCGATTCTAAAAACACATCATTTAGAGTGCTCTCATTTTCCTATCATTTTTCAGATAATTCTCAAGAAATACTATCATAGGTTCTTGAGATGGCTCAATGGGGCTAATGTCACTAGGCCTGATGACCGAAATTCAATTCCCAGTACCCACATGGTGGAAGAAGACGACTGAGCCCCACAAGTGGTCCTCAAACGGTCAAGTGCTTCTGAGTACAAAATAATAAATAAATAAATACAGCAACCAAAGATAGTCTTGTTCAAGTTACACTCATGAAAAAAGGCGCATGTTCATTTTATATTTTCTCTAAGTTGGAATTCATTTTTTTAAGATTTATTTTTATTTTATGTATAGTGAGTGTTTGCCTGCCTATATAAAAGCACACTGTGTGTGCACAGTGCCCCTGAAGGACAGAAAAAAGTGGTGGATTCCCTGAACTGGAGCTACAGACTCTTGTGACCCTCCAAGCGGGTACTGGGACCTGAACCCTGGTTCTTTCCAAGAGCAGCCAGTGCTCTAACTACTGGATCATCTCATCATTTTCTTCTAAATTGGAATTTAGAAAAGAGTAGTTACAAGATGGGAGAAAAATCGTATTCGTTTACATTAATTGAACACAATAATGTACATATGATATTTTGATATATGTATACAATATACTGATTACATTTATTCCCTTAAAAAACTTATTTTGACTACAAGTGAACAGTTATAAGGAACATTCTTATGTATACAGTATAATATTTTTCTTTGATTTTGGCAGGTAAAAATCAAAGATACAGGAAGTCTGAGTACTTCTACACGGGAAAGCACTCTCCCAGGATGATAAACAAAACAGAATAAAACAAAAACCACGATTTGTTTTATGGACATTTAACCCATAGAAGAAAGCTCCACTCTTGGAAGCTGGCATGGTGCCTGGTGGTTTTGAAACCACAAAGAAGTTAATGAAAAATCTTTCAATCTATCTAAATTTGGAGAACATTAGGACCGTCGAAGAAGTGAACCAAAGGGCTGGAGAGATGGCTCAGTGGTTAGAGCACTGACTGCTCTTCCAGAGGTCCTGAGTTCAAATCCCAGGAACCACATGGTGGCTCACAGCCAGCTGTAATGGGATCTGATGCCCTCTTCTGGTGTGTCTGAAGACAGCTACAGTGCACTCACATACATGAAATACATAAACATTTTTTTAAAAAGTGAAACAAAATAGTTTAGGTAGTATGAGTAACAAATCAGTATTGTTTTATCCTGTTTATATAGTGTAGTAGTAGTAGTAACTCTGCAACAACCTGAGTGAGATAGACATGTGTAAGTGTACATAAATACATATACACATGCGTGGACACACACGAGTTAATGAATATCCATCTAGATTCCAGCTATGGGAGGGCAGAGACAGAGAGAGGAAGGTGTTGAGGCTCCTCTAGGCTTCAGAGTGTGTTGAAAGACAGCTTGGGTACATTAATGAGATCATTGTCTCGACACACACTAACAGATCTCAGGATACAGTGGAGTGGCATGATGCTTGTGCCCTAGGGACTAGGTATTGTCCCAATAACACAAACAATTAAGTAAATAAATGAATGAAGATAAACGAACGGGAGATGTGCTTGTCCTCGCCTTGAGCAGACCCCTCATTCAGCTCCTCTGTTGATACACACCCAAAGACTAAGGGCCTGGGGATAAGATAGCTAGCAAGCCTAGGACAGGAGACTGGGTGTGACTCAGTTAAAACTTATAGGGTAACTATGATGTCACGGAGTATGGTGCTGTCCCTGTATCAGGGTGAGAGGTGTTCTAGATGCTCGGATTAGAAAGTCGTCTTTACCCTGTGGCAGAGCCCAACTGTAGCCAAGTGCCAAGACCGCCCAGGGGTAGAGTGTCCACGATGGTCATGGTCTTTAGAGTCAGTCTGTTTAGTGGAACATCTGATAGGATCTGCTTCAGGGTAGAGGCAATTCTAAGTGCAGATTTTCTACTTCATTGATAGAAACTGGGCTATTTGTCATGAAAATTTTAAATTTAAGTGAAGAATGTAAGAGTTCTGCTAACAAAAGCAAAATTAGAATTTGAGACTTTAAATTAAAGGTGGTTTACATTTTTCTTTCTCACTTTCTTTCATTTTTATTTTTTGGTTTTCTGAGACCAGTTCTAACTATGTAGGCTCAAACTTGTGGTCCCTCCTGTGTACTTTTTCTTGTTTTGAAATACAGTTTTACTATGTAGCCTAAAATCTGTAATTGGTTGGCCTAAAATCTGCAATCCTCCTGCCTCAACCTCCTGAGTGCTGCTGGAATTACAGAGATGCACCAATGTGCCATTCCTTTAGTTCTTGATTAAATCTTTCACTCCCTACAATACCCTGTAAAATTTGAAGAAGGAAGTTATCGAAGGCTTCTCCCACTCTTAGGAAGTCTGGCTAGGGGCTTGGGAAGGTGTGTGGAGGACATGGTCATACTTCTGCTTTCTCTATGATTTCTACAGAGATTAAAGGAGACAACAGTTACACCTGACAGAGCCTGCAAAACAATAAAATGTTTACTGGCCACCTCTGCCGCCTAGCTCAGATCTCACCACAGGGGCTAAGTATCCAGATGCTGCCGGCTGGGAGTTTCACTTTCAGTTTTTGGGAGAGTCGGTTGCTTAGCAGGTGTGAGAACTCCTCACCCCTACAGTAGCTGTAACCACCTTCTGCTAGAGCAGCATAGACAACAGGCTCTTATCAGATGTGAGTGTGAAGGCAATTCTGAGAGCTCTCAGAATTTCAAGGAAGGCATGTTGTAAGTTAGACTCAACTAACTTCATTGTCCTGTGATGCAAGCTTCTCCAAATGGCTGCAGAAACATACGACTGTCTACAAATCTCACAGCAGGAGTAAGATGTAGGGTTCTATAGCGATGACAACAAAGCAATGTTATTTAAAGTAAAAATACTGTCATGATTGTGCAATAAGATGGGTCCTCTG
Source organism: Hylomyscus alleni (assembly GCA_019843855.1). Classification (NCBI taxonomy): domain Eukaryota; kingdom Metazoa; phylum Chordata; class Mammalia; order Rodentia; family Muridae; genus Hylomyscus; species Hylomyscus alleni. Next base: position 4,137 of record JADRCC010161707.1, on the reverse strand, counting down.
CATATGTCTCTTGTTGCTTTTGGTATGTTACTTTAAAACAAAAATCATATTTTATTTTGTGTGTGTGAAACAATGCTTCAAAACAGGACAGTTTGTGTTTAATTTAATAACATTTCAGATCTGTGATCAGGCTTGTATGTAGCTCCGTGGTAGCATCACAATGTTTGGGGTGTAGTGTCCAGCAGGAAAAGAAGACAGTTGACCAATGTTCTGGGTGTAGTGTCCAGCATGAAAAGAAGACAGCCGACCAATGTTCTGGGTTTAGTGTCCAGCATGAAAATTAGACAGCTGACCAATGTTCGGGGTGTAGTGTCCAGCATGAAGACAGCTAACCAATGTTCTGGGTGTAGTGTCCAGCATGAAAAGAAAGCAGCTGACCAATGTTCGGGGTGTAGTGTCCAGCATGAAAAGAAGACAGCTGACCAATGTTCGGGGTATAGTGTCCAGCATGAAGACAGCTGACCAATGTTCGGGGTGTAGTGTCCAGCATGAAGACAGTTGACGGAGAAACTGTCTTATGTTCATGCACAAAGATATCAATTGTTGAAAATCGAGAACTATTTAAAACTTCACAGAACTACAACAACCAAATTAACACTGGAGAGGAGAGAGGTTCATAGAAGATTCTGGAAAAGTGGGCTCCAGGGGTGGTAGGTAGCATCAATCACCATGTTCAACATTTTCAGTCATACAAGTTGGAGATAAATGGAAAAAAAATGGCGATGGCTAGACACGTGAATTTCAGACGGCTAGTCAGCCGTGGTACTCTTAAAGCTCCACCCACATGCTACTTTCCCTCTGGAACCGAACAATGCCACCTCCAACTGGAACTTCTTTTCCGAGTGCTACTGTACTTTGACTTCTTACAGAAGTGCAAGTATGTCATTTGTAGATACTTCTGCGATTGCAGCTCTGCCTTCTAGCTGTCTTCACAGTTCTCCAACAACACTGGCCAGCACCTTCATCTTTACAAACTCTCCCTCCTACTCATTCCCTCCCACTCCACAGCTTCCCACGAACTCCTCATTCCACATGCTCAGTGCTTGTGGATGAAGTCCTCAACAGCCAGCTGATCCATGTGTTATCAAAGATAGCACTGGCCCCACTGATGTTACCCAATATTTTAACAGTTCAGTTAACACTCAATCACTGAGCCCACTAATGCCCATGGACTAGGCTAGGAACCAGGATGCAAATATAAGGTTCTTTTTTGTTCTAGTTTTTCAAGATAGGGTTTCTCTGTGTAGCTCTGGCTGTCCTGGAACTCACTCTGTAGACCAGGCTGGCCTCAAACTCAGAGATCCACTTGCCTCTGCCTCCTGAGTGCTGAGATTAAAAGTGTGCACTGCCACCACCACCAGGCCAAATGTAAGGATGAACAATGGACACAAGAGTCTGAAAAAGGTGTGTGTGTGTGTGTGTGTGTGTGTGTAATGGGCAAACATGAATAAGCCCCAAGCTGAAGAGAGTCTGAATAATGCTGGCTTCAAGCATCTAGACAAGTGTTCTGCAGTGTGACAAGTGCTGTCTACTGAACTTCTGCGGCACACAGAGAAATGACTGTGTGAGTTAACTAAAAGGAGAGTCTCATCAAGTTTTCCTGGCTGCCCTATGTCCATTTCCTGCCCTAGCCTCTTGAGTAGCTGGGATCCCAGGTGTGCACCACAATGCTCCACGGAAGGACAATTTTTAAAGTCCTGTTGCTCAGTGGGGTAAAGTAACTGGGTGATGATAATGACCACTTCAAAATAGCTAGTAGAGGATTCTGAATAGTCCCATCACGGAGATAACAAATGTCTGAGGTGACAGGTATGGTGATGACACTGAGCTGACCATTATACATTGTGTGCACATTCTATAATGTCACATAGTCTATACAGACACTGTATGTTAATAAATAATAAAAAAAGGGTTAAATAGGAAGAACTGAGGTAAGAAGTATGCCTTTGTTGTAAAATTAAGATAAAGTTTCACAGTTCTGTGGCTTTATATTTTTAATATTTTAACATGGGATTATTACTTTCATAATCAGAAAATAATAAGGATTATATTAAAAACAACAATATGAGATTAGTTCAGGACAGAATAAGCATAAAAAAGAGCTGCATTAAAAATCAGCATTGTTCTGGGCATGGTGGCACACACCTTTGTACTGGGCATGGTGGCACACACCTTTAGTTCCAGCACTAGGGAGGGCGAGGCATAGGCTGGTGGCTCTCTGTGAATTTGCGATAAGCCTAGTCTACATGGTGATTTCCAAGATAGCTAAGGCTATGTAAAGAGACCCTGTCTCACCCTTGTACCTCCAAACATCACTGCAGCTGTTCAGCCCACAAACTTATTGGTGAGAAGCTTGTCATCCTAAACGATTGCTTCTCCCTCTCGCTCCAGTTCAGTCACCAACATGTCTCCGTTATTTCCCACAATTGCCGTTGTGTTGGACTGAACGTTTGTGTCCTTTAAAGTTCCTATGATGAAGCTCTAACTGGCTCCATTTGGAGATGTGGCCTTTGAGGAAGTAGTGAAGGTTAAATGAGCTTGTGGACATGGGCCCTGACTGGTAAGGTCAGGCCCTTTATAAAAGACATAGAGAGGAGAAGCATGTGAAGGGACAGCTAGGAGGTGGGCATACTTGCCACCACTGTACACACTGCACACCACCCCAGTAACCCCAGAACTCTGGGGGCTGAGACAGAGGCTGCTGAGTTGGGGCTGGATTACACAGTAACACCTTGCTTTTTAAAATAGCCAGAACACCTCTAAAGCTCCCAAACAAAACAAAACAAAACACCAATCAGACATGAAAGGAAACAAAATAGTAGACACGTACATATTGGCCAAGAAAGTATTAGAACCCAATCTCGACAGCAACCTGACCTAGGCCTCAGCCTCCAGAGCTGTGAGAACACACATCTCTGCTGTTTAAGCCACCACGAATGGTATCTGTCATGGCTAACCAGTCAATTAGCAGTCCCCTCCCCCCATGTTCTACCACTGCCCTAGAGTGACCCACAGCCACTCTTTCCTCTAGGCTGGCCCTCACTCATCCCCAGCAGCCCATCACTGGGAGTTAGAGCAAGACTACGGAATATTAGGTTCTTGTGCTGCTAATGGCTGTGCAGACTTCAACAAGCTGCTCCACCTCTCTGTGTGTCACTAAATTCCATGGCAAACAAGGCCACTAACAATAGGATTATTTCAGTGGGGTAGGATATTTACAATAGTACCTTGCCCACTAGAAGTATTTGATGAAGGTTAGCTATTACTATTTTTATTTTATTTTACTTTATTTTATTTTATTTTATTTTATTTTTGGTTTTTCGAGACAGGGTTTCTCTGTATAGCCCTGGCTGTCCTGGAACTCACTCTGTAGACCAGGCTGACCTCAAACTCAGAAATCCCTCTGCCTCCCAAGTGCAAGTGCTGGGATTAAAGGCATGTGCCACCACCACCCAGCAGCTATTACTATCTTAAAAATACTTTTTGAGATTTTATTTTTATGTGTATGGGTGCTTTGCCTGCCAGTATGTCTGTGTATCACAAGCATATAGTGCCGGAGACCAGAAGAGGGCATCTGATCCTCTGGAACTGGAGTTACAGATGGTTGAGTCACCATGTGGGTGCTGGAAATTGAAACTGGGTCCTCTGGAAGATTAGCCAGTGCTTTTAACTGCTGAGCCAGCTCTCCAGCCCAGCTATCACTATCTGTTACATTATCAGAATAAGCTTAGACACTAAGTTGCTCATGCCATTTTCATGACTGAACACCCCAGTGGTCTCCCCACCCCAGAAGGACAAACTCTTGGCATGACCTGGAGGCTCCGAATGTCCATTCACATTGCACCTCCAGAACTCCATCAAACCCCCCACTTCCACACCACTGTTACTCCCCCTTGGCTCTAATCCCAGGCTTGCCCTCCGCTCCCGCTGGCCAGTTCCTGTTGCTCGTCTAGGTTCCACCCATGCACCCCCTTTCAGTGGGGCCTGATTGTCTCAGCTTGGCTTCACTGCTCTTTTCCTGCAGTGTACAAACCTTTATAACTCTCACCCATTACATTACTAAAGTAACCTGCTTCTGTTTCCCACTAGACAGAGACTCTTCAAGATCAAGGACCCATTTTTCATTTTTTTTTTTTT
>JADRCC010161706.1:0-15734 GCA_019843855.1 Hylomyscus alleni | reverse complement strand
TCTCTCTCTCTCTCTCTCTCTCTCTCTCTCTCTCTCTCTCTCTCTCTGTGTGTGTGTGTGTGTGTGTGTGTGTGTGTATTAATCATATCATCCAAGATATACAGTCAACCTATATCCATCAGTAGATAAAGAGATGAAGACAATGCTATGTATATACAAAACAGAATGTTCAACCTTAAAATAAAGATAATACATTTTATATGTGATGATATTGATGAATTGGAATGACATTATATTAAGCCAGATATATTGACCATGTTCACTTTAGTATGTAGAATGTGCAAGAATTGAATTTAGAGAATTACCAAGTGAATGGTAGTTACAGAGGATGAAGTGTAGAGAGATAAAACAGGTATTATATAGAAAGCACAAAGTCGTAGTTAAAAAGAAAAAAAATGAGTTCAAGAGAATATTTTGCATTTCCTGATGACTAGAATCAGTTAATAGTACAATTGAAAGTTGCTAAGGGAATAGTTTAAGTGTTCTCAAAGCAACATAAAGGCTATGTATTTGAGGTGATAGATATTTTAAGTAATTTGATTTAAAATATTAAAATACCACATTTCATATAACAAATATAAATATATTTACTTATCCATTAAAATACTTTAATAGTCTATGCTGAAACTGACTTTATTCAGAAAATGAACTAGCAACCTATAAAATAAAATATTTGCAAATTATGTGTGTGTGTGTGTGTGTGTGTGTGTGTGTGTGTGTGTGTGTGTGTATTAGAATGAATACTTGTACCCAGAATGTTAGAATTAATTCTCATGGCTCAACATTGAAAGACAAATGAGCCACTGGGAAAAATATCGACTACACGCCTAAATGGCCATTTCTCCAAAGGCAAAAGATTGAATAGAACAATAACAACAAAAACAAATAAATAAATACTATGTGAAAAGTAGATTATTATCATCTGGTTGGCTTGTAAGTATGTCTGTGATGGTAGGAGGCACTCTCTAGATTGTTTACGGATATAGAGAGATTCTCTCTAAATGTTAGTGGCTACATTTTATGGAATGAGCCTTGAACTGTATTTGAGTAAAGAAAGGCTGTTGAAAGTAAATAGGAGAAATCTGTACATTCATTTCTCTCTATTCATGTAGTCTGTGAATTGTATCCTGGTTATTTGGAGCTTTTGGGCTAATATTCACTTATCAGTGAGTGCATACCATGTGTGTACTTTCGTGATTGGGTTACTTCTCTGGAAATCAGTTTGGCAGTTCCTCAGAAAACTGGACATAGTACTATCTGAGGACCCAGCTATACCACTCCTGAGCATATACCCAGAAGATGTTCCAACATGTAATAAGGACACAAGCTCCACTATGTTCATAGCAGCCTTATTTATAATAGCCAGAAGCTGGAAAGAACCCAGATGTCCTTCAACAGAGGAATGGATACAGAAAATGTGGTACGTTTACACAAAGGAGTACTACTCAGCTATTAAAAACAATGAATTCATGAAATTCTTAGGCAAATGGATAAAACTAGAAAATATCATCCTGAGTGAGGCAAGTACATTTTTTTAAATATAGAGAGACCTAAGCAGTGCTCTGGACACAATACTTGTGATTTCCAAATCTAGACATAGAGGCTTTTTTTTTTCATGTGAGAAATTAAGCTTTCTGATTTCTGACTCCTACACTGCCTAAACTAGACTATCTTGGAACTTACTTTGTAGATAGACCTTCAGTTCAGAGATATGCCTGCCTTCACAAGCACAAACAATAAGCTTACCTAGATAGGATCTCACCCTGAGGTCACCATTCCCACCATACCTGGACCTAAACTTGCTTTGTCCCAGGCTGACTGTGAATTCAGAAATCTACCTGCCTTTGTAAATACGAATAATAGGCTTATCTGGGTGGGACCTTACCCTGAGATTACCACTCTCTAAATCCTTTTGTCTCCTTCCTTAATATCCTCCTGACAAGCTGGCTTATTGGTACAGCTGCCTCTGTTCTTCTAGGTCTGTGAAGCCCCTCATATAATTCATGTTGCATCCTTATATTTTGCATCATTGAGAGATCTTGGAAAGGATAGCTCCTAGACTGATTTATGTTTTCAGAGCTCTTTCCTACAGTCTTAAGGGCTGTCCTGAAGGCTTCAGTGTCACAGAGACATGTTTTTGCTTCCAAGAATTGTGTTGTTTCTGATTATCATGGTGTCATTAACCCAGAGAGGATATTCTTTCGAAGGAGGAACATAAGTAAGCATTATGGCTGCAGCAACTGTCGGCATTTATGGAAGACCGTGCCCTGCTGGCCCTGCTCCAGGGGTGGAAATCATGTCATGCTATGTGGGTCTTATTGTCAGCAGTTTCCCATGGAGATCTCTGGCCCGGCTTGGTTGGGGGAGCCCTTGTGCATAGAATCGAGCAAGCACGGATGGGGCGTCTCTGCCCTGTCTTTCAAGATGTTCTGTGTCTCCATGTTGCCCTGCACTGAGTCGGGTTAAGCTGGGCCATCAGGCCGACTAGCCTGTGAGGAGTGCAGCGCAGCTTCAGGCCACTTTTCGAGAGAACAGACCTCTTCCCAAGTGTTACAGCTCTAGAACAAAAGGCTCAGGCCATGGAGTAGATCTTTCACATGCTTTACTTCCCTGGATACCATACATATATATAATTTGGGGGGATCATTCAGATTTCGGCAGCAGATATCTCTCATTGGTTTGGGCTGAGAATCTTTATTTGCATGTAAGAGGGCTTGACTAATAGTACACATCTCTCCTGCTGGGGTCATTATGGGGGATTGGGTTGAAATCTGAGCCTTTAGTCTCAGGAGGGTTCCAAGGTAGTTCTGCTCTACTGGACTCTGGATGTCAGAATTGCCCATTGCCCCACAATGCTATCCCTTCCAAGGTCATACAGGATTCAGCATTCTAATTCCGGCCCTGTCTTTATCACCCTTACCTTGATTAGAGATGCTGTTATCTTCTCTTCTCTTCTGTATAACAGCAAAAATAGTCTGTGGTGTGGTTTGAAAAAACATGGAAAATGTTGGAATTTTAAATCATTCAGGTAAGTTCACCATATTGAAGATACCAGTTGAATATATTATTTGAGAATAATAATAATCAAAAACTTTAATAATTTTCCTGTATTGTTATTGCTTTCCACTTTTCTCCCATTATTTTGGTTTCTCTTCAAATCTTAAATTAATGTTTAGCCAATTATGAGCATAAAAGTACTCCTAAAATTTAATCCCTGGATATATTATGTAATATGTAACAATTCAAACACATTATAGATCAGTCTGAGAACCAAAATACTGATAAATGGAAAATGAGAATAATCTTGGACCTAAAATGATCTCCTCTAAATGTGTATAACTAAGTCCTTTTCTAAACTTCTGTTGTCAATTCTGGATGAAGTGTTGTCAGGTTGTGTTCCGTAAGAAAATTATCAATGCTCCCTTGTTTTGTCCAGTAGAATAAAAGACTTGTACAATGATATTCAGCTTACAGAAGCTCCAGGCTACAGAAAAATGAAGGAAATACAGATAGGATGCACTGAGCCAAAGTGGATCTATGATTCTGCTCTGTCCAGGGCATCTAAAATGTTCAGAGAATAGAATCAGAGAAGAGGGATATTATGCATAACTGCAGAATGCAGAGAAACCTCTAAACTAAATCAGGAAGATCACAGATTACTAAGAAATGTCTTAGAGAAAGCTAAGCAGAGAGAAGATATATAATAGAAAAATACTTTACTCACTTTTATGCAAATCAAAGTTAGAGCTCAAATTCTATCATACAAAGGTCATAAAATTTAAAAATGGAAGTATAGAAAGAAAAGCAGAACAGTACCATATCTAGAATGGTATCATAAGCAAGGAATTTAAGATACAATTTGAAAACTACACACCCTGATAATTAAGTTGCAGTAGAAAGAGTTAGAAATTTTCTGTATTCTAACTCCAAAGTTAGATGTATGTTTCTCTGTTGTGGAAATAAATGAGTAAACTGATGGACTAGTCATCATCAAATGTACACAAATGATCTTACATGGGCAAACACAATTGAATCAGAATTACTTTATAATGATATAAAAAAGCTTTTGTAGTTTGCATACTTATGGAGTGATGAATATTAAAAGACTGAAACAAGCTATTAAATATTTTTCTTGTTATCATTCATGGAACTCAGTTGAATAAAAATCCTAGATGTTTGTCTTCTTTTCTTAGACCTGGTACTGTATTTTGCTGTCTTGTTGAGTTGCAAAAGCATTTATATCCATGTATGGTACGTTCACCTATTTCCCTTAAGGTAAGTATTTCACCTTGTCATTTTCTATGACAAGGCCTATCTGTGATGAGCAGTAAATATCATTGTTCCTCAAGTGTGACCATCTTCTGTAGAAAATGACACAAGAGGACTGAAGGATTTGGGAAGAATTTGGATGCCATTGTGGGTAAAGGGATCATTCTTATAACACTAGAACTAGTATTAAATTGATCATTTGGGTCTATTTCCTACTGTAAATTTTAGTGAATACAAAATAAAATTAAAAAATGAATTTAAGTAAGATTTAATGAAAGATTTTTATATGGGCCCTTGTCACTGTTTCCCAGACTGTGAATTAAAATACTCACATGAGCTGAGAAAGTTTATGGATATTATTGTTATATTCTCCCAACTCATTTACGAACTTCAAGATGTAAGAATAGAGTTAACAAAGGCATTTATTTATTTATTCTCTTACTTACTTATACATATACATACACATAAAAATGGTAGACAAAATTGTTGAAAGGCTAGATTTATGTGTTTGTATATGCATGTAGATATGTGTGTCATTATTTCCACATATTTTATGGACTAAAACATTACTACCATAGAATTTTCAGGTATATATTTGTTCATGATATTATATATGTGTATATATATATATGGATATTATACATATATGTATTCTCTTAAGCAAACAAAAAACATTTACCCATAACTACTTTATATCACTGATATTACATATGGAGTATGACTTAACCACTGTTCACTTATTGTAAAGAGAAACAATGATCATATCAACTCTTAGAAAGCATTTAATTGGTGGCTTGCTTACAATTTCAGAGTCTTAGTACATTAAAATCATAACAGGAAACAAGATGACATGCAGCCAGACACCACAACAGTACCTGAGAACTGCATGATGATCTGTAGGCAGTCAGAGAGACTCTTAGCTTGGCATAGACTTGTGAAACCTCACACTCCACCACCTAATGACACACTTCCTCTAATAAGACCACACCTCTTAGTCTTTGCAATCTTTTCAATAATGTCACTCTCTGGTGAATAAGCATTCAAACATAAAAGTCTGTAAAGGCCATTCTTATTTGGACCATCAAAAAAAGGGTACATGTTTAAATGGTTTTGAGATATGACTTGGGCTGAAATTTCTCAGCATTATTATGACTAGATTGATGACAGTATAGATATGATAGATCAAATAGGAGCTCCTCACTGAATTAATATTTAAATGTTACTCATTGTTTTTTGATGACTCTGAAAAATCGAATATAACTATAAAGATTATCTAGCAATTGGATTAAAATATACCACTCACCAAAACTATTTTTGCAACAGCAGCTCATAACTTAGCTTTTATCTTTCTGAAATACATTTTGTCTCATCACTTACATATCAAAAATAAATTTAAAATGTACAATGATGTATTAATATTTATGACATAATAATAAAATATAGTAGAAAATATTACATTATCAAATAGTACATATGCTATAACTAAAATGTGAAATCTAAACTAACTAAAATGTGAAGTCAGTAAATATTTATATAAGAATCTTGAAGTAGGCTGGTAGGCTAAAAGCAATTTAACTAATTTTGATTACCTTTTTTCACAAACCCACATCTAGCCAAGGTGTGGAGAATAAGAGATCACAGAATGATTACCCCTAGTGGGAATATATAGATATATAGATATTATATATAAAACCCTCCCTCCTAAAGCTCAGTGATCATTGAGGTGCAGAGGGCAGTAAAAATGCAAGAGCAGATACATGAATGACTACAAGGATACTTCTTGTGAACACAGCAGGAAAGCTGCACATATGAACCTGCAGCAGTTGTTGCAGCATGTACAAAACTATTCAAGTCCAAGATATAAAAGTTCCAAGCATAGAGTATGAAGCTGGGCACACAATCTCACTACTAGGCTTGGAGAAATTTGCAATTATTACCTCCTAGGAAAAGAAGGTTCAGTTTTCTGTAAGACTGTTGTCCCTGAAAAGAACCATGCTCCAGTGAAACACTACATGCCAAAAGCATGTAGTGTTTCACTGGAAAAGCACAAATTCATCACAAGGGTTTGGTTTGTTTATTTAAGGAGATTAAGTGGAGGGAGATATTATCAAAACCCATTGTACAACAGTTAAAACTATAAAAAAACAATAAAGAATACAATTTTCTGTTTTAAAATTGCAACATGGATATTTTAAAACATAAAAAAGTATATTCTTTAACCAGAAACCATTTCAGTGGTTATAGATCCTTAAGCGAAACACATTAATCAGAGAAAATGTTTACCGTAGTCTCTTACAGCAAAGCAAAAGATTCATTTCAAATCTCCTCATAAGAATAGTATCTGGATAACCGTTTTTCACCAAAGAAAGTAACTAGTAAGTATCCCATTGTTAATATTATAAGTTCTGTCACTTGAGCTTCTCAGTTTATTATGATCATTATTACACTGACAAAACCTTCGAAGGGTCACTTGGTTTTACAGCCAAATAGTTTTTAAATAAAACAATTTTAATAAAAGAAATCTGAGGAAAATCATGCCTTGAGTATTATGTAGATTAACACTTTTTATATGATAAATTGTAGGTTCCTATAAATTACTTATCTTTGAGATAAATATTAAAATAATTTTATTTCATTACTTTCATATTTGAAAGTAATGCAGATATAACTATACCTTTGGATATATTCCTGGAGTTACATTTTTAGAGTCTTAAACCATTTATATGTTTTGATATTTTTTCTAAGCCTAGTTGCATATTTGGCTATAGTAGTTTGTAATATAAAAGTTAGTAACATCCTACTTTTTGTTAAAAAAAAAAAAAAAAACTCATCAAAAGTCAAATAGAAAATACCAACAGGAAGCCTGACTCCCAGGTGCTTTGATATGCTCAGAACCACAAGTGAGGCCACAATGTCTGCCCCAAATCCTGGAGTAACTGGGACCCCTGGGATCCAGGGACACAGGAACTGCTGCCCAGCCAGTAGCACAGGATTCTTCCACTTTGAAATTCCACCCAGAGCAGACCTGGGGCACTGGCTTTGTACCCATTCCTACAATACCCAGAGGGAGCCCAACTCCCAGGTACTCTAATATGCCCAGGATCACAGGAACATAGATGCTCTGATATTCTCAGGATTACAGGAAGGCAGGACCACAGAGGAAACAACTCCCAGGAGATTAGACAGACCTAGAATCACTGGAGCTCTGACACATTCAAGATCACAGTTGATGTTACAACATCTTTCTCAACATCTGTCATAACTGGTACCCCCACAAGAACCAGGAAACACAAACCCCCTCCCAGCCAGAGGCACAGGTTCCTTCCAGCTTGCACCTAAGCTTGGAGTAGACCCACAGATTCCAAACACACCTTCAAAGCATAGAGAATGCTTGACTCTCGGGAGCTCTAACACAACAGGAATTCAAAAGCTTGGTCACACCTGGATTTTAGTATCCCAGAGGTAGCTTGACTAACAGGAGCTCTGACACACCCAGGATCTCAGGGTCACAGAGACAGCTAGACTTCAAAGGGATCTGAGACAACCAGGATCACAGAAGGGACATGCTCCACTCAGAGATATCAAGGGCATGTAGCACTACAGGTAACCAGATGGCAGGAGGAAAGTACAAGAATATAAACAACAGAAACCAAGGTTACTTGGCATCATCAAAACCCAGTTCTCCCAATACAGCAAGTCCTGGATAGCTCAAAACACCAGAAAAGCAAGATTTGGGTTGAAAATCACATCTCACAATGAGAGAGGACTTTAAGAAGGACATAAATAACTCACTTAAAAAAATACAGGAGAGGTTACCTTGATGGATACAGTAGAGGAGGGTGCCTAGCAACTTCTTGGCAGATCATTGTCAGTGCCTTCAGGACACAGGAGATCTGAGTTGGTATATGCAGAGCAACACAGTATTTTTTTTTTTTGATAGCTTCTGTATAAGCATTAACACTCTTTGACTCACAAACTGAGCTTATCTTAATTTCTTTTAACAAGCAACAATCTGATATTTTTATAAGAATTAGGTTCAAGAGATCCACCATTTCCTCTCCTGTGACTTTCTAAGGTGGGACCAGCTGGGAGGAACAGCCCTCACAAGTGGCAGAGCAGCCAGGACGGATCTTCTCTACCTCAATCTATACCTAGGAGTGACAGCAGTGGATCCGCAGCTCTCTTTCCCCTTTCCCTGCAAGTGGAGAGCTTGCCTCCAGTGAGTGCTCTAACCCAGGGACTCAGGACTCAGGACTCAGGAGGGACTATTGATCCACAGCCATCTGCACCCCAGGTATTACAAGAGGAGAGCTGATCTCCCAAAAGTGCTGACACAGGCTTACAGACCTACAGGAGGAACAAGCTCTAGCCGGAGACAGCAAGAACATTTAACATCAGAGATCAACAGATTGTGAAAGACAAACACAAAAGTCTTACCAACAGAAACCAAGACTACTTGGCTACCTCAGAACCTAATACTGCCACCACAGCAAGTCCTGGATATCCCAAAACACTGGAAAAGAAAGATTAGGATCTAAAATCATATCTTATGATGGTGATAGAGGAATTTAAGAAGGACATGAACAACTCCCTCAAAGAAATACAGGAGACCACAGGTAAAGAGGTACAAGCCCTTAAAGAGGAAACACAAAAATCCCTTAAAGAATTACAGGAAAGCACAACCAAATAGGTGAAGGAACTGAACAAACCCATCCAGGACCTAAAAATGGAAGTAGAAACAGTTAAGAAATCACAAAGAAAGACAACTATAGGGATGGAAATCCTAGGAAAGAAGTCAGGAACCATAGATGCAAGCATTACAAACAGAATAAAAGAGATAGAAGAAAGAATCTCAGGTGCAGAAGATACCAAGGAAAACATTGACACAACAATGAAAGAAAAGACAAAATGCAAAAAGTTCCTAACCCAAAACATCCAGAAAATCCAGGACACAATGAGAAGACCAAACCTAAGGATAATAGGCATAGAAGAGAGTAAAGACCTCCAATTTAAAGAGCCAGTAAATATCTTGAAATGGCTGCCCACTCCCTCCCTACCTATTCAATATTGTACTTGAAGTCCGAGCCAGAGCAATTAGACAAAAGAAGAGATCAAAGGGATATGAATTAGAAAGGAAGAAGTCAAATTATAACTATTTGCTGATGATATAGTATACTTAAGTGACCCCAAAAAATTCTACCAGAGAACTCCTAAAGCTGATTAACAACTTCAGCAAAGTAGCTGGATATAAAATTAACTCAAGAAAATCAGTGGCCTTCCTCTATACAAAGGATAAACAGGCAGAGAAAGAAATTATGGAAACAACACCCTTCACAATAGTTACAAATAATATAAAATACCTTGGTGTGACTCTAACTAAGCAAATAAAAGATCTGTTTGACAAGAACTTCAAGTCTCAGACCAGAAAAGAAATTCCTCCCATCACATAATAATAAGAACACCAAATGCACTAAACAAAAAAAGAATTTTAAAAGCAGTAAGGGAAAAGGGTCAAGTAATATATAAAGGCAGGCCTATCAGAATTACACCAGACTTCTCACCAGAGACCATGAAAGCTAGAAGATCCTGGGCAGATGTCATACAGACCCTACAAGAACACAAATGCCAGCCCAGGCTACTATACTCAGCAAAACTCTCAATTACCATAGATGGAGAAAACAAGATATTCCATGACAAAACAAAATTTATACAATATCTTTCCACAAATCCAGCCCTACAAAGGATAATAGATGGAAAGCATCAACATAAGGAGGAAAACTATACCCTAGAAGAAGCAAGAAATTAATCTTTCCACAAATCCACACAAATCTAATTCCACCTCTTACAATAAAAACAACAGGAAGTGACAATTACCTTTTCTTAATAACTTAATATGAAAATTAATATTACCAACATATCCTAATTGATTGAAATCCAAAAAAATGAGGAATTAGAAATTTGTTGATTGTCATCCAATGGTCTCTTTAATTTGGTAATTGTAGAAGTGGATCCAATATTGTATAATCTATATATACTTTCAGCTTGTTTGTTTATGACAGTATCTGGCTGTGTACAACATACGGACGGGTCTTGAAATCTTGCTTCTCCTATCTCAGTCTCTCTTTTAGTAGTATGTTTTATTTCATGTTTTTACACTATACTATGGTTTTCAGAACAGCTTATATATTTCAAAAGTATTTATATACCCAAAAGAAACATAGACAATTAAGTAGGGAGGTTGCTTGTAAGAGAACAACAAAGAGTGAGATTGAATGCTTTGCTTGATGTTTGTAACTCTTGTATCAAGTTTGAAAAAGAGGACTTTATAAGTTACTCTTTCTCTGAGATGAATGCTTTTCCAAATTATCACAGCCAATGAACCATATTCTTACCCTCACCTAATGTCTGCGCCACCCTCCAAGCAGAACCATTGTTCATTGAGACAGTTGGTGAATGACTTTATGAATAGACCATCTTAATACATATACCATTTCTTAAATGAATGTAACCTGTTCTCTGTGTGCTGAGAATAAAGTCACTCACTCAAGTCAAATAGCTTTGACAATAGCAGGAAGTCTGTATCCAAAAAGCATAGCATGTCTACAATTCATTTCTTGGTGCAGCAGAACTGTCAACTCTCAGCTTAGCTACAATGGAAGTAAAATCCTTTGGTGATGTGAGGGTCATTGAAGTCTGGCCTTATTACAATGAACTCCAATGTCTAAAACTTTTTCTTATTTTGGGCTTGTACCACAATAAGAGCCAAGATTTTAAACTCTACTAAACAGAAAACAAACAAACAAAAAGACTTTATATAGTTATATTCATTTAAGAAAATACTAGTAGTGATATATTATTTTGAAATATATGGTTAATATGTTTGGAGTTATTTAAAATTTATATTGAGAAAAATATATTTTCACTATTGCTATAGGCAAGCATCTACATAAGACTGTTAAATTGATTGTTGTTTTATTTCAAACAACTTTTGTAATACTTAATTTTATTGTTGTAGCATTTTATAAATTTTAAGGATATGACAAAAAAAAAAGAACTTCAAGTCTCTGAAGAAGGAAATTGAAGAAGATCTCAGAAGATGGAAAGATCTCCCATGTTTGTAGATTGGCAGGATTAATATAGTAAAAATGGCCATCTCCCCAAAAGCAATCTACAGATTCAATGCAATCCCCATCAAAATTCCAATTCAATTCTTCACAGACTTAGACAGAGCAATTTGCAAATTCATCTGGAATAACAAAAAACCCAGGATAGCCAAAACTATTCTCAACAATAAAGGAACCTCTGATGGAATCACCATCCCGGACCTTAAGCTGTCCTACAGAGCAATTGTGATTAAAAACTGCATGGTATTGGTACAGTGACAGGCAGGTAGATCAATGGAATAGAAATGAAGATCCAGGAATGAACCCACACACCTATGGTCACTTGATCTTTAACAAAGGAGCTAAAACCATCCAGTGGAAAAAAGACAGCATTTTCAACAAATGGTGCTGGCTCAACTGGTGGTTAGCATGTAGAAGAATGCAAATCAATCCATTCCTATCTCCTTGTACAAAGCTCAAGTCCAAGTGGATCAAGGTCCTCCACATCAAACCAGATACACTGAAACTAATAGAAAAGTAAGTGGGGAAGAGCCTCAAACACATAAGCACAGGGGAAATTTTCCTGAACAGAACACAAATAGCTTATGCTCTAAGATCAACAATTGACAAATGGGACCTCATAAAGTTGCAAACTTTCTGTAAGGCAAAAGACACTGTCAATAGGACAAAACGGCAACTAATAAATTGGGAAAAGATCTTTACCAATCCTATATTTGATAGAGGGCTAATATCCAATGTATACAAAGAACTCAAGAAGTTAAAAATTGGGTACAGAGCTAAACAAAAAATTTTCAACTGACAAATACTGAATGGTTGAGAAGCACCTAAAGAAATGTTCAACATCCTTAGTCATCAGGGAAATGCAAATCAAAAGAACCCTGAGATTCCACCTCACACCAGTTAGAATGGCTAGAATAAAAAATTCAGGTAATAGATGCTGAAGAGGTTGTGGAGAAAGAGGAACACTCCTTCATTGCTGGTGGGATTGCAAACTTGTACAACCACTCTGGAAGTCAGTTTGGCAGTTCTTCCAGAAATTGGACATAGTACTACCAGAGGACCCAGCTATACCACTCCTGGGCATATACCTAGAAGATGCTCCAACATGTAATAAGGACACATGCTCCACCATGTTCATAGCAGCCTTATTTATAACAGAAACTGGAAACAACCCAAATGTCCCTCAACAGAGGAATGGATACAGAAATTGTGGTACATCTACCCAATGGTGTACTACTCAGCTATTAAAAACAATGAATTTATGAAATTCTTAGGGAAATGGATGGATCTGGAGAATATCATCCTGATTGAGATAACCCAATCACAAAAGAACACACATGATATGCACTCTCTGATAAGTGGATATTAGCCTAGAAGATAGGAATATACAAAGTACGATCCACAAACCACAAGAAACTCAAGAAGAAGGAAGACCAAAATGTGGATACTTCATTCCTTCTTAAAAGGGGGAAGAAAATACCCATGAAAGGAGTTGCAGAGACTAATTATGGAGCAGAGACTGAAGGAAGGATAATCCAGCCTGATATAGCTGTCTCCTGAGAAGCTCTGACAGTACCTGACTAATACAAAAGTAGAGGCTCACAGCCATCCATTGAACTGAGTACAGGATCCCCTATGAAGAAGCTAGAAAAAGGACCCAAGGAGCAGAAGGGTTTGCAGCTCCTTAGGACAAACAACAATATGAACTAACTAGTACCCTCAGAGCTTCCAGGGACTAAACCACCAACCAATGGTACACATGATGGGACCAATGGCTCCATCAGCATATGTATAGTAGAGGATGGCCAAGGTGGTCATCAATGGGAGGAGAGGCCCTTGTCCTTGTGAAGGTTCTACGCCCCAGTGTGGGAGAATGCCAGGGCCAGGAAGCAGGAGAGGGTGGGTTGGCAAGCTAGTGGAGCGAGGAGGAGGGAGGGAACAGGGGTTTGTTCTTGTTGCTGTTTCTTGTTTTTTGGGGTTTTTTGTTTTGGTTTTTTTGGGTTTTTTTTTTGGAAGGGAAACTGGGAAAGGAGATATCATAAGACATGTAAATAAAGAAAATATCTAATAAAAAAAGAATTAAGTTCAAAAAAAGAAAGAAAAATACAGGAGAACGCAGGTAAATAAATAGATGCTTTTAAAGAGGAAGCACAAAAATTGCATAAAGAATTACAGGAAAACACAAGCAAATGGGTGAAGGAACAAAACCATACAGGATCTAAAATTGGAAAGAGAAACAATAAAGAAATAACAAAGAGAGCATCCCTAGAGATAAGAAACTTAGGAAAGAGAGCAGGAGTCATAGATACAAGCATCACCAATAGAATATAAGAGATAGAAGAGAGAATCTCAGGTACAGAAGATAACATAGAAATTTGACAACAGCCAAAGAAAATGCAAAATGCAAAAAACTCCTAACCCAAAACTTCCAGGAAATTCAGGACACAATGAGAAGACCAAATCTAAGGATAATAGGTGTGGAAGAGAACAAAGATTCCCAAATTAAAGAGTCAGTAAATATCTTCAACAAAATTATAGAAGTAAACTTTCCTAACCTGAAGAAAGAGATGCCCATGAACAAACAAGAAGTCTGCAGAACTCCAACTAGACTGAACCAGAAAAGAAATTTTTCCCATCACATAATAATCAAAACACCAAATGAACAAAATAAAGGATATTAAAAGCAGTAAGGGAAAAATGTCAAGTAACACACAAAGGCAGAGCTATCAGAATTACACCAGACCTTTCACCCGAAACTATAAAAGCCAGAACATTCTGGGCAGATGTCAGACCCTAAGAGAACACAAATGCCAGCCCAGGCTACTATACACAGCAAAACTCTCAATTAACATAGATGGTAAAACCAAGATATTCCATGACAAAATCAAATTTATACAGTATCGTTCCACAAATTCAGCCCTACAAAGGATAATAGGTGGAAAACTCCAACACAAGGAGAGAAACTACAACCTAGAAAAATCAAGAAAATAATCTCTCAACAAATCTGAAAGAACATAGCCACACAAACATAATTCCATCTCTAACAATAAAAATAGCAGGAAGCAACAATCACTTTTCTTTAATAACTCTTAAAATCAATGGACTCAATTCCACAATAAAAAGAGAATTTTATGAGGTCCCATTTGTTGATTGTTGAGCTCAGAGCATAAACAATTGGTATTCTGTTCAGGAAATTTCTCCACTTTCCCATATGTTCCAGGCTCTTCCCCACTTTCTCTTTTATTCATTTCAGTATATCTGGTTTTAGTGGAAGTCTTTGATCCACTTGGACTTGCGCTTGGTTCAAGGAGATAAGAATGATCAATTTGCATTCTTCCTACATGCTGACCACCAGTTGAACCAGCACCATTTGTTGAAAATGCTGTTTTTTCCATTGGATAGTTTTAGCTCCTTTGTCAAAGATCAAGTGACCACAGGTGTGTAGGTTCCTTTCTAGGTTTTCAGTTCTATTCCATTGCCCTACCTGCCTGTCACTGTACCAATACCGTGCAGTTTTTATCGCTCTGTAATAGAGCTCTCCTGAGTTTTCTGTTTTGCCAAATGAATTTGAAAAATTGCTGTTTCTAACTCTTTCAACAAGGTGGCCATTTTTAATATATTAATCTTGCCCAACCATGAGCATGGGGGATCTTTCCGGCTTCTGAGGACTTCTGTAACTTCTTTCTTCAGGGACTTGAAGGTCTTGTCATACCAATCTTTCATTTGTTTGATTAGAGTCACATCAAGATAATTTATATTGTTTGTGATTATTGTGAAGCATATTGTTTCCCTAATTTCTTTCTCAGCCCATTTATCCTTTGAGTAGAGGAAGGCTACTGATTTGTTTGAGTAAATTTTTTAACCAACCACTTTGGTGAAGTTCTTTATCAGCTGTAGGAGTTCTCTGGTGGAATTTTGGGGTCACTTGAATATTCTAACATACCATCTGCCAATAGTGATATCATTTCCATATCACCTCCTTTTGTTCTCTAATTGCTCTAGCTAGAACTTCAAGTACTATATGGAATATATAGTGAGAGAGTGGGGAGCCTTGTCTAGTCCCTGATTTTAGTGGGATTGCTTCAAGTTTCTCTCCATTTAGTTTGATGTTGACTACTAGTTTGCTGTATATTGCTTTTACTATGTTTAGGTATAGGCTGTGATTCCTGAACTTTCCAAGACTTTTACCATGAAGGAGTGTTAAATTTTTTTCAAATGTTTTTTGCAGCATCTAATGAAATGATTTTTTTCATGGTCTTAAGGTATTTATTTCAGAAAGGAGAGAGAGAGAGAAAGAGAGAGAGAGAGAGAGAGAGAGAGAGAGAGAGAGAGAGAGAGAGA
>JADRCC010161705.1:0-16499 GCA_019843855.1 Hylomyscus alleni | reverse complement strand
ACACACACACACACACACACACACACACACACACACACATATATATATATATATATATATGCAATAACATTATTAACCCATCATACATTGATGGATCTTGAGATAGATTTGGCATTTTGGTTATTGTGAATGCTTCTGCAAAAAAAATGTTGGAGTACTGATTAGTCAGACTCATTTCATTACCTTTGGAATTATAACCAAAACTGAGACTGCAAGATCTTATGTCTGTCCTGTTTCTAATATTGGATGAGTCTCTGTATTGTTTCCACAGTGTTTATATAAATTCTCATCTCCATGACAGTATGTTAGAATCTACAGCTCTTCACGCCCATTCCAAGACTTGTTATCATTTGTATAACAGCCATTTTAATCAGGGGAAAGTGTTATCTCATTATACTCGGCCAGCAAGCACAGGACACAAAGTGAGTGGGTTCGTCAAGTTTTTCTTTTGATTTAGTTTTTATTATTATTTTCTGTTTTTATGTATTATTTTCCAAATGTCATTAAATTTTATGTCAATGTATGATAGTAATTATTCTGAGTATTAGTCTTAATTTTTCACAGCAATTAAAAATTCTCTTCTACTTTTCATTCCATCGTTGGACCTTGGTTAGGTTCTCTTAAAGTATCATTAGCCTCTGATCATTTAATAACCATGCACTGTTATCTTTGCAGAGCAGAAGATGATCATCTTTTGCACTTATGGCTCTTCTATGACGACAATAAAACTTAAAATTCACTCCAGCCTCTGATTTTGGAGGGGCCATCTGGTGATGATCCAGATGAGCAAAACAATTGAGTTCTCTAGTTTTCTGTTGCATTTCACCAGTGTCTGATGGACAAAATATCTGAGCTTCAACTGTAAGGCTCTGATGAGCCTTAACTTACTAGAGACCCCATGAGTGAATAATATGGAGATGGGGAATGATGCAAAAGCAAGAGGAATTGTATTGTTCCAGGATGCTGGAGTTGCCCTACACACAAAGGAGAGAAAATGACCATGCACAGCCCATTTGGCAAGTTTTTATACAGTTTTCAGAGCAACAGCCATTAGGCACATCGTGATTGGCAGAACAGTATGACTTTTAAATGGATTGGTCTTTAGGTAACGAAGTGTCAAGGACTTCCCTTGTCTGTAGGTGACTAATAGTCCAGCCTGCAGAATGTGTCTACATGCTCTGAGCCTCCCCCACCTACAGGTGATTGATAGTCAGTCCCCCTGTCCCCTATGGTCTGAAAAATGTAATTGGCCTCTCCCTTCTGGAGGGGAAGGGTGACAAAGTGCTCCATGACTTTGCTCTTCCAGGAGGGGAGGGATCTGGTGGAATTTTCCAAATGTCCTGAATTTACCTCTTCACAATGACCAGTGAGAGTACTCCAGTGGTCTGCTATCAGAAGAAGCTGTTATCTAGATGACACCATGGTTTGTATAGGCCATGAGGTTTGCCTATGAATGTGTCCTGCTGCTATCTGGGTTCTGCAGTTACGCAGGCATGTAAGCTGGCTCTTGAGTTCAGGTAAAATGAGTCACTATGTAGAAAAGGTATGGGTAGCCATACTTCTTAGAAATGTGTAGTGTAAGACTTTTTAGCTGTCTAAGAAAAGAAATGGGGTACTCTTCTGGGCGATTTTGAGTTATATATGCCCTTTTCTGAACTCTGGTTGACTGGTTCAACTCAGCTATTCAGGCTCAAGCTCCTCTCCAAGCTGACTGATTGAATCTGGCTTTTCTCAACTTCTCACTGAATTGCACTGACTGGCCTCAAACTAACTCTGGCAATTTGTTCTAATCTTCTGGCTCCTATTTCTCTGGCTTCACCTGCTTCTGATGACATGAACTGACCTGCATGAACTCGTGAACTAACTCAACTCCACGGCACTGCACTTACTGCACTGATTCCAACTTACTCACTAAATTGTCCTATCTCTTTATCCTATCTCTGTCAAATCTTTCTCTGATTCATTACTTTGTCTGAACCTGAATTAGACTCACATTCAAACACAGCTGTTTCC
The DNA here is from genome assembly GCA_019843855.1 of Hylomyscus alleni. Classification (NCBI taxonomy): domain Eukaryota; kingdom Metazoa; phylum Chordata; class Mammalia; order Rodentia; family Muridae; genus Hylomyscus; species Hylomyscus alleni. The sequence continues at coordinate 14,486 of JADRCC010161705.1, read as the reverse complement.
ATCTATAAACTAACCTTACTTTCATGGTCAGGTATTAAAGGTGTGTATAAGGGCTTGTTTCTATTCCAGTCAGATCATACTTTAATCCAGGACATGTCTTCATTCGGCCTGATTATGTAGACCTAGAAGATATTTGGATGGGTCCTTTGCTAGACCAGCCATGTTGATGGATTAACAATCCACTACAGAGTGAACTTCTTGAGATCTCGCAGGGGCAGATAATCTGATGTCTGCTTGTGGCTCTTTTTGCTGTGGCAAAAACTGTAACCTGTGTACCTCAGCCTGTGCTGACTTGAGGAAATAAATCTTAAGCTTCTAAGTCAAATTTCATCTAGTTTTGCTCACTGTGTAGGTATTTTGGACATACTCCTACATGTCTTCAAAAGTATATTATAATCTATGGATAATTTTTAGTTGATCTTTCAGAAACAACAAGATGGGATCCATGATTTATTTCTCTGCTCTCTTAGTGATGTTACTCCCCAAAAAATCATGTTATATTCTGAAATGACCTATTCCTGTCATATGTCATGTATACTTTAAATTTGCTTGGTTTTCAAACATTCAAATTTTTATACAAATTATTATATAATTTTAATTTTCATTGTCCATTCTAATTTTTAATTAGTTTCTTGTTTTCAAGTGAACAGCACACATTGAAATAATTTTTAACACTACCAACCAAACTGTTTGATATGGTTAAAAATACAACAGAGAACTATCATAGTTTCTATATTTTGCTGTACAGTTGGAATGGAATTTGAGGCTGATTTCAGGACCTTGGCTAGAGCAATGGGATTAGAAACATTTGTATGTTTTGTTCAATAGGTTGGTAATATTTCTATATAGCAATTATCTATGTCCAAAGGTGATTGATAAAGAGATACTGCAATTAGCTAATCATTCTGTAAGCAACATCTACAAAAGGTGTCAGAAACTTTAACTTTTATTTTCATACTTAATATTAATAAAAACCTATCAAGGGGCTTTGGAGTTGAGCTAATCCTCAAAGAGTATATAATCCAGATCCTCCTCATATTATGAATGATGACTTTTGTGAAAGTTTCATATTGAGCATTTATCCATAAAGTACAATTCTCTTTCTTAACATAATAATTGTATCTACAAAAAGACAGGATTTCTGGTGTAGTCAATTATTTAATTAATTTTAGAAAATCAACCTTGCACATCCATTTTGGTATATAAAATGAAACAGCTAATATCAATATGTAAATCTAAGATTTTTTGCTTATGCAAGTGGGAATTTTATGATACAGATTTTATTACTGTATGTTTATTACCATTTTATAAAAATGTCACAAAGTATGTTATTTATGATAACTGGTTAGTATAATGACTAACATTTCTTGATTTGTTATGCATTATTATTTTATAAAAATATTAGAAAGTATATTGTTTATGATAGCTTGTTAGCATAATGACTGGCATCTCTTCATTTGAATAGTGCACAAAATGAGTGAAGTTTGAAAATAATATCCAATAATAATTGGTTATACATTCAATGAAAGAATCGGAGTGCTTCCAGAAACCCTAATCCTAACCGTACTGATTCATTTTGGCTAGTATCTGAAGAATGAAGTCATTCAAATTGATCTCCTAAGGCTACACACTCTAATGCTGACTCTGGTTTACTCCAAACATAGATGAATCAAACTGTTCAGAGGCATTTAGATGGTGGATGCTAAAATGATACTTTCAAGACAGATACAATTCTCTCATTCTCTCCCTCCTCCTCATACTTTCTTTCCCTGACTTATAACAGCTTGGAGTATTACAGAGACAAGTGGTATTATGAAATGGTAACCACTGGAAGATAAAATGTATATGCTGTGGGTCAAGTCATTTTCTTCTTTTGTGTGTCTGCTTACTTTTGTTTCTCAGATTGACTTCTAAATGTACAATGGAAATGAAATGCTATGCCATGCAGTCATAAGTAATATAAAACTCATTCATAATGAATTAATACATTTAAAAGTTTGTAATATTTATATAATTTATGGTTAATTTTTAACAAATCAATGCTATGCAGAAAGAAAAGCAGTACTGTAACACAAGGGACAATCTTTGTAGACATTTCCATGTTGATGGTTTACAGAATACTTATTGGTTAATATGTATAGTATAACAGTAATAAGTGAACTATAATAATACTTTGTTTTGAAAATACACAAAATACTAGTCATAGCAATAGTATTGACTACATAACATGAACCATTGATACTGAATTTCATGGAGTTTTCATGAAGGCTTAATTTTTATGTTTGAAATATGTTTGGAACAATGGCCAAACATGTGTTCTCTCTACTTTGGTTAATCTTAACAAATACTAGCATCCAGGGAAGATCACAGTGAAGAGCAAGGCCAGGAAGGACAAACATTTTTCTCAACTTCCTTTTGAAATTTGAGGGGAAATGTCTCCCTGACCACCAAAAAGAGAGCTTGAGTCTCCCTTTCAAAATATTGTATCTCATTTGCATCCCCACAATATTGCATGAATTCATGCACACATGGCTTGTAAAACTTAATTGTGTAGATGGTGGTGGTAGTGGTGTGTGTCTCTATTGTGTGTGTGTGCATGTATGTATGCATGCCCACATGTATACATAAAGGAACACGTGTGCCTCAATACATCCCATGGAAATAACAGGATGTGGAATTCATGGGTCAGTCTCAAGTATTGTCTTCAAATACCACTTTGAGGCCATGGAGATATGTCTAGGGTAGCTGCCCTGCAAACTTGCAGAGAATTCTCCTGTCTCTGTTTTCATCCTAATGGAGGAATACCAGGGTTACAGACAAGCATTATCACACCCAGATTTTATGTAGGTTCTAGAGATCTGAACTCAGGATTTCACACAAGTTCATTTGCCAACTGAGCCATCTCTGCAGTCCAAGCTTTGGAAGATCCCATATTTTAACCACTAGCTGTTTCTGTTTTACATCTTTTATAGTGTAAGATTATGATTCCTATATCTGTTCATAATAGGCTTTTTTTCTATATTTCCTGAAAGTCAGTTTCCCATATCGTCACTTTTAACTTTTGCCTACACATAAAGTAATATTTCAATTAAATTATAAAAGTCTTGAAATTATGTGATAAATTATTTTAACCAAAATTAGTTGAAGACTTAGGAGGACACTTTCACAGATATGACCTAAGAAAATAGGGATGTGACTCTGTTGACTTTACAAGGTTCAAATAACATGGGCCCACCAAAAAGTAAAATGACTTGAAATTTTGTTGCTCAAAACAACTAACTCAGTCACACCACTATTTATCTCTTCCCAGGACACCACTTGCTCTTTGTAGATTTGCAAGGATCAAAATCTGCCACTTGTTTATCACCCAGACATCTTCTCTGTTGTGATTTCTGCAGCTTCTTTTTAGTTTCAACATCAGCAAAAATATATATGAGAGGGGAAAGATCACCCTAACTCTTTTCTACTGCTATCCATACCCAGTGTTTTTGTTTATTCAGTTACTTTTTATAAATTGCTCCTATATAAATTATTACCTTTATATTATGATTTAACCATTACTTTTTTGTTTTAACACATTCTAATTGAATTATGTGGATATAAAATTCAAAATATAAATTTTAATTCATATACATACAAGTAAAAGACACATGATAAAATCTTTTATACAACTATGATCAGAAGATGATTCAATAAAACTAAAAATATTATCAACATTTTGCATTGAACATCTTCATGACAGCAGAATCCTTTACTAGAAGATAAACAAAATACTCTATGGGACAATATAAAAAAATCAGTAAATAACTCTCACAGTATTACATTTCTAGATCAGCATCGACTTTCTAACAAGCTACAGAGTAATGCTATAGCAAGGCATTTATAATATTCCTACATGCCATATAAGTCTGAATACACCTAGTAAGGAAAGTCACTGCCTAATGAGATTCCCATTTTTCTGTTATTCCATAAAATACAATTAATGTATAAAATGAACTTGGACTATACCTATTATGAGAAATTAATATGGATTGCTTATAAAAATTAGCCTCTTATATCTCAAAATCCATGAGAGTTATCAATTGGCAGAATCAGAACTTTGAAATTCCAGAAAATTTTAGAAAAGCAATTAAAATATTAATACTGGGATTTGAGATTCAGTAATCCAGAGCATTGTCTTTCAAAGACCTGGGTTCAATTCTCAGCACCCTTATGGCAGCTCACAGCCATCTGTAACTCCAGCATTACAGAATCTGACACACCCTTACACAAACATACATGTAGGCAAAATACCAATGCACATAAAAATGTATTAGTTCTGTTGACTTCAGTAACTTTATTAACTTCAACTTCCAAATCAGCAGGTAAGATTTTTTTTTTTACCTACCAGACACTCTGAGTATTATTTCAACAGATGAGAACACAGCAAACATAACCTAACAATTATTTCAGAGTTACTGTAGCTGCTTTCTTCAGGATAGAATCACTGGCTGCAGAGGTACTTTGTGTCTAAAACCCAAATGGTGTGCTTTCCAATATACTGTAGGCATGTTCCTGGTTTAAAGATGACAGCACATGCTTAGAGTTCATGCTACATGCTCAACCTATGTAAGACTTTCGGGGAAATATTAAATTGTTAGTAGCAAAACATTAAAATGAGGAGTTTGAAAATTATCTTTTTTTTTTCTTGAGCAGTATTTGATTTAATCTTAAGAGATTCTGAGTATTTTGAAAGAAAACCTGGAAGAGTTAAGACTTCCCAGAGCTCCCAGGGACTAACTCATCAACCAAAGAGTACACATGGAGCTACCCATGACTCCAGCCACATATATAGCAGAGGGTGGCCTTTGAGAGGCCCTTGGTCCTGTGAAGGCTCTATTCCCCAGTGTAGGGAAATGCCAGTACAGGGATTCAGGAGTGGGTGGGTGTGTGGGGTAACACCCTAATAGAAGCAGGAGGGGGTGGCATAGGAGGTTTTCAGAGGGAAAACCAGGAAAGGGTATAACATTTGAAACATAAATAAAGAAAATATCTAATTAAAAAAAAAAAAAGAGTTAGACTCAGTTCTGTTTTAAAGCCAGTGTAAAACTCCTCTGAAGCATGACCCCTGCTGGTAAGGACAGAAAGAACACACTTAAACCACTGTCTTACTCCTGCAGACTCAATGCCCATTATTAGCTTTCTACAACACATAGAAATTCTATTAATGGAGAAACTTTTGCTGGATTCTAGGGACACAGTCATCCTTTATGAAAAGAAATCATGTAAACTACAATGCTGGTTCCCATTCTTGAGAGGTCTCATACTTGCCTTGTCTGTTTCCCGACCTGTGCCTATACTCCTTGTATTGACAACTTTGCAATTCTCTGAATGTTTCTGATACCATGCTTTCAGCAAACACTTTCCTGATTTTCCTGTATTCAAAAACTTTTGGGACATGTGATTATGTTTTGAAATATATATATGTGTGTGTGTGTGTGTGTGTGTGTGTGTGTATACACATATGTGTGTGTATACATATATGTGTGTGTGTGTGTGTGTGTGTGTGTATAATTAAATAATCAGAAATTACCTTTTTAAAATGACCTGTTTTAGGAAATAGGAAGGCTTTTCCTTTGACAGTTTAAAGAGGGATATTTTACCTGTGTGGTGGGTAAGAATAAAAACTAGAATCTGAAACTATATATCATCCTTTAAAAAAATGTATCACCACTTTCAAGTCAAACCACTGACATGGAGAAGGTGAGTTTATTCCTAAGGACACTGTGAGAAGAGAAGCCATGTTCTTTTTCTATTAATTAATTTGTTTATTCACTTTACATTCCTATTGCAGCACCCCCTCTTCTACCAGTCCTCCTTCTTACATGGTCTCTTCTCCACTCCTTTCACCTCTGAGAAGGGAGAGGTATCCCTCTGTCCATCTATCTCCACTTTGCCCCCTGCCACTCCCTGATTTCCACTCATTCTCCTGGACCTCTCACCCTGGGAGCCACATAGTTTTAACTGCAAAATCCTTGCTTTGTTCACACTCTCATGGCTGTAAAAGGAAGGGATATTCGAGCACATCGTGTTTTGATTTGCTGACATAAACATATCCTTGTAATTGCTGCAGATATTAACCTGTCTGTGTAGAAAGGCACTGAAAAAGAATGCTTCTTGAGTTCATCAGTGGGCTAGTTTAGAACCCTAGACCATTTTGGCTCCACTGTTGCTAATGAGATGGCTCACAACAACTTGATCCGGCCTCTATCATTTCAAAAGTTTATTGACTAAAACCTTGATACAAATGTTTAGTAAGCACAGTAAGAAAGCCAAGTAGGGTTAGTCATGATCCTTATACTTCAAAGATGAAAAGGCAGTCCTTGGCAAGATGGTGTTATAACTCCCGATGGAGAATGGGGTGTTGACGTTCAAACACCTCACCAGGCAGTTGGGCTCAGGGGAGCACATGTACAGGTGTCATTTCCAGATTCCACCTGGAACCACACCTTGCTCAGCAGGGATGGAAGAAGAGGGATTCTACAGCCTCTATAAGGTAACAAATCCCAAGAGGTTGACATGAATGAAGGGTGTGTTTTGGCCTTTTGCCTGAAAGTAAGTAGAGGTTTTGACTTCTCCCAGCATCCTCATTAAATAGTAGCTCCTGCTGTAATATTCCCTGCAAAGGAGGATCCTGAGGGACCACTTCCTCCACAGGGTCCTGAAGTACTCAGGCCTCAACCCAGTGGGACATCCATGCTTTTCTATTTCAAATTATCAACCTGGCATAAAGATGAAGGCCAAAGCCAAAGCCAAATACACTTATTGTTTTCCTGAAAGGGAATATTTAATCCTCTATTTCCAAAGAGAGAGGACAGAAAGTGCCTGGGGTGTACAACTGCATAGAATTCTGCATTGCATATGTCTTCAACCACTATCTTACTAGTTCTCCTGGATTATGTGAAATGGTTGCACACAAAAGAGAATAGCGCCAATAACTCAGAGAATATGAAATCTATTTCCTGAAAGCCTTTGTGTGCATGTGTGGTACCATATATGCACAGATATTTCCATGTAGGTGAGCAGACATGTATCGTGATGTAGATTAGAGACCCAGATGATCTGAGGTGTCTTCTTCAACTGTTCTCCACTGAACTTCTTGGAGCAAGATTTCTTTCTGAACCCAGAAACCTTAAATTCCATTCAATCTAGCTAGTCCATCTGCTCTGTTTTAAATGGATCCTGGGAATTTGCACTTTAGTGTCCTTGCTTGCTCTGCAAACACTTTATTCATTTAGTGTTCCCTTGCCCCATATCCAGCAGACTTTCCTGTGAAATATTTGCACATTTCTGCTTTAGGTTTTAATATAAGCAGATATAATTGGGAAATAAATTAATTTTCCTTTTAACTTCTCTGCCTTTTGGGATAAGAAGCTCATTACTATTTTCAAGGGTTAGTCATGTCACTTCTTGATATTTTTGCCACCATTCTATCTTCGTACAAAATTTGTGAGATTTGAATGAGTTCTCGGTTATATATGAAGAGATTTTAAGTCTCCAACTAGACCAGTGGTAACAGTGAGATAAAGGATTTAGAGCGCTATCTACTTTCAGAACCTCTATATCAAAGGCCTGGTGCATTCTGCGACAACGATGGTGCCATATATTCATTTGGCTTCTGTAAAATAAGCATTGTATATTATAGCATGGAGAACATTTTATTGGGCTTCAATTAGGTTTCATACTTGACCAGAATACTGGGCCTAAGTTTCCTCATATTTCTGGTATAGATATTTGCATGATTTTTCCCATTTCCTGTTCCAGTTGTACCCCTTCTGTGTGCTCCCCAAGCCCTGCCCTCTCTCTAATGTTTGTCTTTTTCTTTAATTGTCATTACTACATGTAGGTGTCCATGCATAGATATGTAAATATGACCTGCTCAGCCTGCTTGGTGTTGTTTGCATGTATATAATTTTAGGGCTGACCACTTGGTATTGGACAAGCAATTGTGGGGTCCATCCCTGAAAAAGATTAAGTCTCCTTCTTTTTCAGTAGCCATTAGCTTCCTGTAATTCTATGTCTAGGGACAGGACTCCAAGAGATTTACCTCTTTCTATGAAGCAGGTCTATCCTTGTTATTGTTCAAGTCCTGTTTAGGCAATGATAGTATTGAAGTGTAATGAGTGTAGCTTCCCTGCCATTTGTCTCTGTCCCTTTTTTTTCTTGATTTCCCTTGAGACTAAGGTAGAGAAGTTGTGTTGTAGTTGTAACCATTGCTTGAGAGCAACCCCTGGTCAGTTTTTCATTGTATTTTATCCAGTGTAATCTAATATCCAACGTAAGGCTCACACTACAGTGGTATCCTGTTATAATCTTTGCTGCAAAAAGAAGCTTTGATGAAGGGTAAGAGATAGATTAATCCATGGCTATAAAGATAAGTATTTAGAATTTAGTTAGGAGTTGTTTTGTGTTATGAGTCAGTAAAGAAGTGCTAGAAGGCTCTCCTTCAGATCCATGATATCACTAGTCCTTGAAAGTTGGGAAAGTTTCTGATAACAGGCATGATTTCCCTTCTGTTGAGCAGTTCTGAGTTCATCTACAGACCTGATGTCTACCACAAAGGAGTAAAGTTATACTGTTGCACTTGGGGATATGGTGCCATGGTGGTCATTGTTGGGGTTGTTAGGTGTTACAACTGGGTAGGACTATAGGTGGCTTCCCTCCCTAGGCAGCTTCCATGTACCTTCACTGCAAGAAAATGTAGTCTGTAGAAAAGACTTTCAGGTTAGATCCAGCATGGATCCTTGAGTTCTGTATCTGAAGGGCATGGTGTCTTCATCAATAGGGACTCACCTCCAACCCAAAACAACAGCAGTAGCCTACGTTGTTTGAGAAGTCTGTTCATCCCGTGTTCCCTTCAGGTCATTTATATCCTGCTCTTCCCCTAACAAGCACTCACCAGCTTCAAAGTATTTACTTTCCTGATATCTGATGTTACTTTTGGTTGTGTGCTCACATCTAAGGATTTTGAGCTAAGAAGTTACTGATGAGAGAGAGAATATTTGGCATTTATATTTCTGGCCAACATATTACTACACTCAGTATATTTTCTAGTTCAACCTATTTACCTGAAAATGTCATTTTTCTTTATACCTCTATCATAACTGCATTCATTATATTCTTATTCAAGTTTCCTTCAGAGAGAAATTCAGTCATAATTTTCTCCAAGACAAAAAGAAAACAAAAAATCTCTATGCATTACCTCTAGATATTACTATTCTCCTTGTTAATGATGGTCTAGAATAGATTACAGACTTGGAAACCTGCTCAGTTTATATGTGCAGTGAGTCCAGTGTGCTGATTATTCCCCTCGGCCAAGCCTCCCTTCCTTCCATCATTTGGGGCAATTATAGGTGAGAAAAAGAGCAGAAAGTGTTTTATGAGACAAAGCTTGCTTTTTATGTTCACAGAACTCATCACAGCCTGTGTTCTTTTGGGTTTGTTTGTATAAGCACCTCTTTATCACCACTTAGGAATCTGGTCCCCATCACAGCTTCTCTTGAGATCCCAAACAAGAGTCCTGTGACCACGCCTTGAACATGGATTAGTTCACTGTGGAACAGACATTCCCATCTTGAAAGCCAGCAGTTTCCTTGCTTTGAGGAGACATGTTCAAGTTGTGCTTCTCATTTGCAGCTACTTTAATTTTAAAATACGTTGTATTCTAATATCCTCATTAAAGCCAGTCACAGGTCATATCTATTAAACAGTTTCTCCATTGTAAATAATTATGCTTTTTAAAAACTGATTTGGAAAGGAAAATGTATTTTTATGATGTAAAATTTAGAGCAGAAATAGGTACAAAATCTCTTACTTAGTAAATTGTTCCATTCACTACAAACTATTTCTAAAATAAAGAGTCAAAGGGCAATAAAATAAATTTTCTCATTTATTAATCATAGATTGATTACAAAATTGACTTATATAATTAGAAATAGTTCTAATTAAAAATAAATCATAGTATTTACACTCCAAGTAGTAAATTTTACTTGATATTTGTAGATAGTCTTTGTAAGAATAAAAACTAAGCGCTTATGCTCATCTAACAAAATAAAGATATAAAACATATTTAAAAACATATCTATGCCATAGTTTTTAAGAACTAAACCTATTGGGTTTATTCATAAATATCCCAATCAAAGATGTTGGGTGTATATGAAGTTAAGGGTAGAGGGGATGGATCTGGGAGGAGCTGAAGGTATTGATCATCAAAATACATTGTATAAAATTTTTGGATAGTTAATATAATATTATTAATATAATATGACTAAAAATCAGTGTTAGATTCAAATTCTAGTGTGAGGTTTACGTTTAAGACGGTTGTATTCATTAGACATTTGACCCTTTTCAGACCACAGATTATTCAAAAGCCTCATTATATACCTGGAAAAAGGAAATAATAAGTAACCCTAAGCACCAAGGATACTAATCCAGCAATAAGCATGATACAAAATTAGTGCAAATAAAGAAGATTATGGTTACAGAGAGAGCAATATCTATTGTTGGAAATTCTTTCCACCATGTGAAAGTGCCCATCACATTCAGAAAAAGACAGTTTTTGTTTGTCATTTTATCTTGTAAAATATTAAGTGAATTTCTGGAGAGAAAAGATCAACCCTAATACTCAGACTATGTACTCAGATAATAAAATTTCAAATTTCTTATATATCAACAAAATGATAGTCTATATATAACTCAAATAAATATCAGAAATTTCAAGATATAATTGCAAAAATATGTGGTAATTGCTAACACCTTTCATATTTTATAAGTATAAACAAGTCATCAGTGGGATGCAACTTCTATACACCAGGCTAAGACCAAGTAGGTTTGAAATGATCTCAAAAGCTGTGCTATGTATGTGGCTATTCTTGGTCCCCAATGCACTGTACTAAACTTGAATATTTCTTCACGGCATACATCACAAAATACAGTGCTTAAAGAATGCAACATAAATACCTTTTAGCTAATTTTGGTTTTCTGTTTATTCGACTTTCAAAATAATTGCATTATTTTCTCAATTCCTAGCAGAGTAACATACAATCAATTCTAATGCTCACTCTGTTATTCTAAAATGAGATTGATGTCACCCACCAGGGATATAAAAGGCACTCCTTTGAAAAGAAAGCTTTTAAAAGTTCTATTGCTCCATAAGTTATGAAAATACCCCTGTGAGTACCAGCGCCTTCAATGATAATAAACAAAACTGATTGACAATAGAAATTACAACACAGATTCTTTGATTTTTATGATCAAACTGAAACAGAGAACAAAGAACGAAAACAAAAGGAACATCTTTCTCACAAAAAAATTACAAACAGCACACATTTCAGACATGCTTTTTTGTAAAGTGACAGACTGACAAGGAATGGGGGAGAGAGAAATAGCAATGGACTGTATGCAGACAGTACAGGTGCGAGTCTATGATACATGCTTAATTCTCACAAGAACAGGGTGCACAGGAAAGAAACATGTGGGAACATTTCTTTAATCTATAAAGGGATGAATCCTTGATGTCAGGATTTGCATTCAAGCTATGCAGAGCTTGAAAATGAATACGTATTTATTGGTAGGGCTACATTAACACACAAATCTGGCTTATCCTGAAGAATGTCACGACAAGAACAGAATTTGTGATGCTACATATATATTGTTTACAGTCATTTTCTTGTTTTGATTGTATATTGTCTATATACAATCACCCTACATAATATCTACATCACTTATCAAAGTTAAAGGGCAGAATAGGCTGGTAAAACACTTTTAGACAAAAGCTGCTGCAACCCACACTCCACTCAGAATACTAGTGGTTTCCTAGCCTAATGCCTAAATGCTAGAATCAGGAAAACTGAACCTTCACACAAATGAAATAGCATTCTCAAGGTTAACTTGTGCACTTGTGTAGTAGGTCTTGGGACATATGTCACCTTACTTTGTCCAACATGGATATTAATTATTCTATAAATCTTTTGATGGAATTGCAGAATAAAGGATGAATGAGGATAAGACAATGTCAAAGTTACACAAGGCTACAGTTCCAGTGAAGTGGTTGTTAGCTTGGTGTAGTCTAGGAAACCTTGCCCTATTTTTTTTTAATTAAAGTCCCTCAAAAAAGTTTGTACCATATTGCTCAAAGAAACAATATCAGGTACCAATAGAGATTAACATACTATATGGCACATTAAAGTAGATATAGTTCTTTTGATTGCTACAATTTGTCATTGGTATTGCTTATTGGTGAGGTTAGCTTTGTTTATGAGACACGTTGACAGCATCATCATGGGACATTTAATTATTTGATCTTCCATGGACATAATGTTACTCATATTGACCCAGTGTTTCCAATAGTGCTAAACAGCAGAACCTCCATCAGTGAACATCCAGTAGAAAGTATGTGAAATAGGATTGAGACTTGTTCTAAAGGTCATCTACAGAAACAAAGACAAGGAGAGGAGGAATAGAAGCCATGTTTAGACAATTTGATGGAAAATGATATGCTGTTAAACTGGCCATAATTGGAAAAGGGCAGTTTTGTCTTGAAAAACTATACAGGTAATTAGAAAATATATTTCCAAGCCTCAGACAATGAGAAAAAGCCAACTGCAGATATGAACATGTAAACCAGTCAAATATGAGTAAAGGAAGAGCAGGTCCCTAATAGTGTGGTTATTGACAACCATACCCTACATGTTTACATGTGTAACCTAAAGGAACACTGGCAGTGGCAAGAAGCAAGTGAGAGCTGCTGTGGTTTCTGTGCTCAAGTCCATAATGCAAGAGGTCTTTGTAGACAAAAGTCCTGGCAGTACTCTGTGATGGAAGAAGGGAGTCACTAGGTCTGCTTAGGGACCCAAGTAAACTTCCATCCTCCCTCCTCATCTCGACGCACAAAGGCTTGTCCCTGGTGGAAGGAATGAGTTTTCACATTACAGTGAGGGCTCAAAGATGTGGAAAAGGCCACCTCGGTCTTGTTGGGTGACACATCTGCAGTGTGGTAAGGAAGAGTCTGCACCCTCACTGGAGGATTAGAAAGTCTAGGAAAACTGCAACCATCTTCCTGGTGTATGGAGGTGGCATGCTGCGTTCCCTGACCTACATAATCAAGGTGTAGATCTCTAGGGACATTTGCATAGCCAATTGCATCATGCACAAATGGGGAGGATGTACTGGGAACTGTTCTGGGATGAGAAGCGGTGGTGGCACTGTAGTTAGCTGGTAGAGTGTCATCAATGGTGTTGAGGTCTTTCAACCCAAGGGTTTGAAGAACCCAGGCATCCACCTGGGGCCCAGGTTGTTCTTCACAGTTAGAAAACTCCGTGGAGAGGTTTCTCTTGGCAGTTTTGGACTGGGGAATCCAAGCAGGGGGGTGTCTGTGATCTTTGGGTTTCCTCTTCTCTTTTCTGAGTTTTCCAAACACTTTGGAAAACTCATCTGATGACAGCAATTTCTAGAAAAGCAATTTCCAGATATTTACTGTTCATCCAATTGCTTAGGGAAAAAAAAAAGGCTAAATAAAAACTAATCAATTAGCTAGTTTGTTGCATAAGTATTCTTAATAAGTTGTTACTTTAATTCACATTCTTCAGTGTTTAAAAGTTGAAGGAAGCAGATGTTATCTGTAAGTTTTCAACTAAGAGAGAGAAAAGCTGATGTCAATAGTAGGTGCCACATATAAATCTTATTTGTAAGTAAATAAAATCGGACTATCGTTTATAAACCATTGATTACATGGTTTTTTTCTCATTGGATGCAGATTCTATTAAAGTCATTAATAAATAAAGTAAGACATAGTCATAAGAGTGATTAGTTGAGTACTCCTTAGCCTAGATTTAAATCTCATTCATTTAAGTCTAGACAGAACCTCTGATTTAAACACTATAAACCACCTGTTACTTTTATTATATTAACTTTCAAAACACTCCTATGTGATGTGTTACATTATTCTAAATTTAGAAACATGATATCAAAAGTGTTAAAAATAATATCACTTTAATGATTTTATAAAACACTTTTTATGGATTGATAACCAATATTAGGATTTCATAGTAGCAACTATAAAAATGTGTTTTGCTCAAAGCTAAGTAGATTGCAAAGGAATCAAATTTAGTGACTCTTTAAACTAAAAAAAAAAAATGGGTGGTAGCACCAAGTTTAGAGTAATGTCATAGTTTGCCTATAAATAAGATTAAACTGATGATAGACACAGTCATGAGAGTGAGGGCAAATTCAAACTGAAATGTGAAATGAAAAGAAAAACATAAAACTTACAGGTGAGTTATTTATCCTTGAGTTTAAGTAGTTCACTTAGAAGTGCAAGAAAAGTGGGAAGACACATAGAATGCTTGAATATCCCTAATCATCAGTGGAGAGTCTGGGAGGGTGCTCCTGCGGTGCATGCTGGTGTGTGTGTGTGTGTGTGTGTGTGTGTGTGTGTGTGTGTGTGTGTG
>JADRCC010161704.1:0-15004 GCA_019843855.1 Hylomyscus alleni | reverse complement strand
GAGAGAGAGAGAGAGAGAGAGAGAGAGAGAGAGAGAGAGAGAGGTGAGAGAAAATGCTAAATAAATTAATATTGTCATTGATTAGGAAGCTCTGGTTATTATTTGTTCCTGTATTTGGTGAAGAAGTACAGTGTGATTTAGGCCATCAATTAAATACAATTCTGTGAATTACAGTACAGAATAAGGTGAAATAGTACATTCACAAATAGAGCAAAGGTGAGTCAATTGTGATAGCCCATCATTCAAATCATGTGTGCCTATTTTAGTTAGGCTGGTGGGAGGATTAAGTGGGTGAAGGCACTAAGCATACAATGTTGGTAAATTTTGGTCAGCTGCTTTCAGTCCTTTGAATAAACCCAATGGTGAAAGGTGATAACCCACAGAAGAGAAATTTCCTGAAACTTTCATATGTGCAATGTAGTACATTATTTCATAAATACACATCTATGAACTAGCACACAGACACACACACTCACACATAGAATGAAAGAAAAAAATGAAATCAATAAAAAGACTGAGCCATCTTATAGAGATTAGAAAGTATGCTCTTCTCTGCATTGAAAAAATATGGCAGAACAATCTAGGCAGAATAATTTATTTTGGGATCCTATTGCATCCTACAGCAGAGGGATGCCAGTTAACATTAATGTGATGAAAAGTTCTTTTAATCAAATAATATAATATTAGGAGATTGATTTTCTTATAAGATGAGAAATGAATTTTAATATTGACAAAGAGCTTTGAAGAATCATATGCTTTTAGCTTTAAAACATTATTCATTCTTTCCCACAAACCTACTTTGTGATATTATTAAAATGTGTTTAAGATATTTAATGGCTTGGAAAACAAGCTAATCTTTTCTTACAATGTATTTTTAAATTCTCAGCTCAAAATATGTTGTAATAATTCTGAAAAAAAAGTTAAGTAGCCTTAAGTTCAAAATAGTTTTTTTATTCTAATTGCAACTGAGTAAAGACAACTTCTCTAATAAAATAATGTGTTAAGTCCAATGTCACCACTTTTGATGCATTAATTCTCTTTTAGACAATAATAAGTAGGTAACCAGGGAAACACTTACATACCAGAGATCCATGGAGAGACACAAAATGTCCAAATTGAAAAAACTGAGAATAGAATGTCCTAAATGCTTTAGGACTGATATTTCTATATCTCAGTAAATATTGTTTACTCTATTTCTATATCTCAGTAAATATTGTTCTTTAGAATAAGACATATTATATCACAGAATGTTCTATGTTAGAATATGTACAGAATGGAAGAGCAAATGGAAGATCACCAGCTTTACCCTTAAATTTTCTGGTGTCTATGTTTACAGATAGGAACAAGTTGCCCTCTGAGAGGGTCAATTCAGCCTCTGACTCAGACAAATACAGACATCACAGCCATACAGTGGAAGGAACTTTGGCAGTTTTATGAAAGAATAGGAGGAAGGATTTCTGGCCTCGAAGGGAATCTGATCTCCACATGAAGACCAGCAGAGTCAACTAACCTGGATCTTGGGAGTTCTCAGAGATCGATCCATCAAGCAAAGAACAAACACAGGCTGTATCTAGACCTACCTGTACAAATGTAGCAGATATGTAGTTGGCCTTCATGTGGGTCCTGAACGATTGGAATGGGGCTATCCCAAAGCCTGTTTCCTGTATGTAGGAAATGTTCTACCTGGGCTGCATTGTCTGGTCTGAATGGGAGAGGAAGTACAGAGTCTTGCAAAGAGTTGAAATGCCAGTTGGGAGTTAGGGATACTGGGGAGGGCATCCACTCAAAGAGGAAGAGATGGGGGAAGGATCTTGGGATGGGATAACCAAAAGGCTGGCAGGGTTTAAAGTGAATAAGTAAAGAAATAAAATTTAATTAAAAAATAAAGTTAGATATTCATATTAAAAAATTATAGTATCATGCATGGGAAGCTCCAATACTCTTTGTTCTCGCATGGGGCCTGTTGTCAGCAGAAAAATCTAGACATGTGAGTCAAGAATCCCAGATTCTAACCTTGTTGTATCACAGTTCTCTCACATCTGAGCCCTTCAGGATGTCATATAAACTCATGGGCTTGTACGGTCTACAGAAATAAAGGATCCCAACATCAGATTGTATTGTGTAATAAGTCTGTTTCATCAAGGACTCTCATGGGTCACAGTAGAGTGAGATATTGACGCAGGCATGTCAAGTACTGCTTTACTCTGGGAAATATCCGCAGTGATATGTTACTTCCAAAGAGAACAACAACAACTAAATAGGTTTACTGTTCAAACAGTTGGAAACTGAGGCTGGCTGAGATAGCTCTGTGGATAAAATGTTTGCTATATTAACATGAAGACCTGGTTTTCTTTTTTTTTCTTTTATGATTATTGATTATTTTATTTATTTACATTTCAAATGTTTTCCCCTCCCCAGTTTTCCCTCCACAAACACCTATCCAATCCTCCTCTTTCTGCTTCTATGAGGGAGTTACCAACTCACCCACCCATTCTTGCCTCATCAACCTGGCATTACCCTACACTGCAGCATCGAGTCTCCATAGGACTGAGGACCTCCTCATCCATTGACAAAGCAATCTTCTGCTACATATGCAAGTGAAGACATGGGTTCCACCATGTATACTCTTTGGATTGTGGTTTAGTCCCTCGGAGCTCTCGGCGGGGTGGGGGGAGGTCTAGTTGGTTGATATCGTTGTTCTTCCTATGGGGTTGCAAACCCCTTCAGCTCCTTCAGTCCTTCCCCTAACTCCTCCATTGGGGTCCCAGTGCTCAGTCCAATAGTTGGCTGTGAGCATCCTTGTCTGTATTGGTCAGGCATTGCCAGAGCTTCTCATGGAACAGTCATACCAGGCTCTTGTAATCAAGTGCTTCATGGCATCAGCAACAGTGTCTGAGTTTGGTTTCTACAGGTGAAATGGATTCCTAGGTGGAGCAGTTTCTGGATGACCTTTCCTTCAGTTTCTGCTCCACTTTAAACAGGAACAATTCTGTGTTAACATTATTGAGATAGGTGGGAGGTTCCATCCCTCAACAGGGGCTGTGCCTAACCTCTGGATATGGTCTCTACAGGTTCCCTTTCCATTGTGTTGAGGATTTCAGCTAATATCTCCATTGGGTCCTGGGAGCCTCTTGCTTTCCTAGCATTTGGGATTTTCTAGTAGCTACCCCACCCCCACTTCCCATCCCCTACTTTTACATACCTCCTTTGAATTTCCTAACACTCTGTACTAATCCCTGGTCTCCTCTCATACATGATTCTTCACCCTTTTTTCTCACCCTCCTCTCTACATTCCGTGAATATTTTGTTCCCACTTCTAAGTAAGACTGAAGCATCCACACTTTGGTCTTCCTTCTTCTTGGGCTACATATGGTCTGTGGCTTGTTCTGTTGGTATTTTGAGTTTTTTCCCTAATATCCACTTATCAATGAGTACATATCATGTGTGTTCTTTTGTGACTGAGTTACCTTACTCAGGATTGGATCAAGGACCTTCATGTAAAAACCAGATACATTGAATGTAATAGAAGAAAAACTAGGAAAGAGCCTCAAACACAAGGAAAAGTTTCTTGAACAAAATACCAATAGCTCAGGCTCTAAGATCAACTATAGACAAATGGATTCTCATAAAATTGAAAAGGAGCTGTAATGCAAAAGACTCTGTAACAGGACAAGGACAAAAATGCAGCCTTCAGAATGGGAAAAGACCTTTACCAACCCTACATCTGATAGAGAGCTGATATCCAACATATACAAAGAACTCAAGATGTTACACTCCAGAGAACCAAATAACCCTATTAAAAATGGGGTACAGAGCTAAGCAAAGAATTCTCAATTGAGGAATCTCAAATGGCCATGGCTGAGAGGCACATAAAGAAAGGTTCAACACCTTAGTCATCAGGGAAACACAAATCAAAGTGACTCTGATATTCCTCCTCTTATGAATCAGAATGGCTAAGATTAAAGACAGCAGATACTGTGGAGGATGGGAAGAAACAGGAACACTCCATCATTGCTGATAGGATTGCTTGCTGGTACAACCATTCTGGAAATTATTCTGGTGGTTTCTCTGACAATTGGACATAGTACTACCAGAGGAGCCAGCTATACCAATCCTTGGAGTATATGCAGAACATGCTCCAACATGGAATAAGGACATGTGCTCCACTATGTTCAGAGTATCCTTATTGATAATAGCCAGAAGCTGGAAAGAACCCAAATGTCCCTCAACAGAGGAATTGATACAGAAAATGTGGTTCATTTACACAATAGTATACTACTCAGCTATTATAAACAATGACTTCATGGAATTCGCAGCCAAGAGGACCTGGTTTTCTATGCAGATCATATACTTAAAATTTTGAGCACAGGGGTGTGTGTTTATAATCTTAGCAGGAGGAATGAAGATAGAAGGCTCCTCAAGGTTTTTTTTTTTTTTTTCATCAAGACAGTCTTAGC
The DNA here is from genome assembly GCA_019843855.1 of Hylomyscus alleni. Taxonomy (NCBI): domain Eukaryota; kingdom Metazoa; phylum Chordata; class Mammalia; order Rodentia; family Muridae; genus Hylomyscus; species Hylomyscus alleni. The sequence continues at coordinate 10,547 of JADRCC010161704.1, read as the reverse complement.
AAATTAATGAACTCTAGTTCATTAAGATACAGGTACCAAAATAAAAGTTGAAGAAGTGATTCAGATGTGAAACTAATGAAAACCTCTGTCCTCAGAAGTTCATAGAGGCAAATATATCCACCTCCACAGACTGACATCCTATTCCCCCTCCCACACATAAAGTAAATTATAAAATTGATTAAAACATGAGGGAGCTTTTTATCAAAGAATGTTTTCCAGGAATATGCTTTTATGATACAGCCTCCTATTCGTCAGCATTCTGGCTAGTTTTTGCTTTGCTCTTCTGATGTAAGGAATAAAGCTCCTGCTAAGAATAGCTTTAGTCATTCTGACATTTCTAAAAGACACAATCGCACTGCTAACTTCCTGTTTCTCTGACTTCTTACAATTGTTCCTTCCCTTCTTTACTCCAGAGCATTAAGTGCAAGAATTGTGCTATAGATATATGTTTGAAGCTATATGATATATGCATATATATGTATATTATATAATGCATATACAATTATTTGTGCATGTATATTATTTTCATATTATTTTTAAAACAAGTAAAGGAAAAAAGTTGAATTTAAAACAGATGGTTTAGAGGAAGAAGAGAGAAGAGGAAATTATACAATTATATTATAATCTCACAATTATTAAAAAATAATTGATGTAAGCAAACAGATTCAACACAGCTTATTGCTTCTCAACTTGTTGAGTAACCCCATTATACAAAAAGATAACAGGAAAAATCATTTAGGTTATCAGTATGTGTTTCTTAATGCCCCTTTATATCTATTATTATCACTTTTTGGCCCTGCACTTTGTAAGTTTTACATGGAAAACATGCAAGTATAACATATGTCTTTAATACTGTGTACTATTAGCAAGGTCTCTGAAAGAAAGGAAAAAGAAAATGTTGAAAAGAAGAGCTAATAGAACTTTGGGGTTCCTTACCAATCTGTTATTAATCATTTAATTGCAATGAGGGGAAGCAAACATTCAAATGCTAATCTTTGAAATTAATATTTTAAACATAAATATAGTAAAGTAAATTCATACATATATCTCCTACTCATGAAATTATAGATTTTATTATTCAAGAATATGCTGTTTTCTCTTTGTTCATTTGTTAAGCAATTGCAGATAAGGTTAATTGGGTTAGATAGCACCTTGACTTTGAATATATTAAAAATAAATGAGTAAAGATAAGAGGTTTGGGGAAGAAGAAATGACAGAAATAGTGAGAGATGTATGCTGGGATTAGAGAGAAGAAGATGAAAGAGGGGAGCGGAAAAATAAGAGGAACTGGAGAAGGACAGAGAAATAATTAAATAGATTTTTAGTCCAGAAAGTAGAATAGTTCTAATATATAATACTAGAATTTGGCAAAAGAATTTACAAACTGAGTGACAGATGGGTTACAAGGAACGTAATAACAACAGAAGGTTCCACAGAGTTGTTAGTAGTGTTCTTAATCACCTATTATTATGTTTAAAAATTTCTGGACATTATTATTTCTATTTTAATTAACAGTTTCCTTGTAGCTACACAGAATATACATTTGAAAATTTCGCCTTTCTTTCTGCAGTTCATTTTTATTTACTACATGTAAAACCAATTGCTATTATCCCCATGTAATGTGTTAAATGGTCTAATCTTTCCGATAACTTTATCTGCTTTTTCCAGGCAAATAGCTATGAGTCAATGATCATGCTGAAGTTCAAAACTCATTCAATTTTTCCTCATCGACATATCAAGATAATGTTCATTTATCTGTTAATTTGAATTCATTATTCAGTGATGAGATCAGGGATGAGATGGCAGAGCAGCCACACTGTCACCTCTGTGTGCTTTGTCAGATGTTTGTTGTGAGGTTCTGAGCAATGCCTGAAGTACATGGAAGACTTGTTCATGGAAGAACCTCTTTACAGTTAAGCGAGAGGGTGACAATGGACCTTTTCAGTAATCATTGAAGTTATATAAATCACCCTTATGCAGTTTGTTATTAAATATATTGAAGTGAGCATTTGTAATGTGAAAGAAAAATAAATGAAGAAAACACACTATTTTATTAACAAAAAGAAAGGGAATTTAGACCACTGAAGAAAATGTGGTAAAGATCTGTTCTTGTCACAGCGTGAATTATCTGCTATCACAGTGTGTTTATCACAATGCAAAGTATATGAGTGAAGCAGGTGCTATTCACCCTGTGAAGTATGTGTAAGCACCATGTGTTCATTACCATGTGAGATATGTGTTACCACTGTGTACTTAATCACAATATTTAGTATGTTAGTACTGTGTGTTTATCATAGTAATGTTTATAATATGAACGTGTATTTGTTACAACATGAAGAATTTACCAGTGTCCTCAGTAGATCTCCCTTTCACCAAAATATTTTTTTTTTAGAAATACTAATAGCTCTTATATGGAATTATGCCATAACACCAAATCATTTCATTTATTTCATGATCATTTCCTTCTACAAACAATAATAATCAACTGTTGAATTATTATAGTCTTACTAATTATTGTTCTTCCTAATGACATGATGCAGGATTTGAGGCAGACCATTTAATCTCATGTTGTCTGTTTCCTAATCATTAAATTTGAGAAATTAAATTGGGCAGTCCTCAACTCTTTTGGAATTCTTATTATCAAATCAGATACCACACCTAAATGTTTAAAACAAGGCTGCTCCATAGTGGGTATGAAGGAATACCCATTTATACATAAGTGTTCAGGTTTTGGAAAAGCTTAACAAACTGCTATCTTTATAAAAGATGCCTCAATTTTAGATGTGCAAATTACAGAAGTCATGTAGCTTATTCATTGCCAAACAAAATGAAGCAATCTTGTTTTGTTTTTCTCCAAACTAGTCTACTGTCTTCTGTGATAGCCTATCATTTCTATCCTGAGATATGCTAACACAGTAACACTAGACAAACACAGACATTAAAGAATAAGAACCCAGATGTCCTTCAACAGAGGAATGGATACAGAAAATGTGGTACATTTACACAATGGAGTACTAATCAGCTATTAAAAACAATGAATTAATGAAATTTTAGGCAAATGATGGGACTAGAAAATATCATCCTGAGTGAGGTAACACAATTACAAAAGAACACACATGGTACACATTCACTGATAAGTGGATGTTAGCCAAAAAGCTCAGAATATCCAAGATAGAATTAAAAGACCACATGAAACTCAAGAAGGAAGACCTAAATGTGGATGCTTCAGTCCTTCTTAGATGGGGGAGCAAAATACTCAGGCGAGAAAATAAGGAGACAAAGTGTGGAGCAGAGACTGAAGGAGATGCCAAACAGAGACAGCCACAGCTAGGGATCCATCCCACATATACACACCAAATCCAGATACTAGGTGCATGACAAGAAGTGCGTGCTGACAGGAGCCTGATATAGCTGTCTCTTGAGAGGGTCTACTAGAACCTGTCAAATAGTGAGTTGGATGCTCACAACCAACCATTGTATTGAGCGAGGACTCCCCAATGGAAGAGTTAGGAAAAGGACCAAAGGAGATAAAGAGGCAACAATATCAACCAACCAGACTCCCTAGATCTCCCAGGCACTAAACAACCAACCAAAGTGTACACATGGAGGGACTCATGTTACATACTAAGTAACAGAGGAGGATGGCTTTGTCGTATATCAATAGGAGAAGAGGCCTTTGGTCCTTTGAAGGCTGAAGGGGAATGCCAGGGATGGGAGGTGGGAGAGGGTATGTGGGATAGGGGGAGGGAGGATGGGATACGAGGTTTCCAGAGGGGAAAGGGGATAACAGTTGGAATGTAAATAAATAAAATATCCAATAAAACAAATTTTGTGATGTAGTATGTATTTGTAGGATAATATATATCTTATTGATATGTATATTCTATGGATTGCTATGTTGGAAATATGTTATCTATCTTTTGATTTTATAGAAAATTACAGATAGGAATTTGCAAGAATCTCAGAAGAGACTTTTAAACGTTGTTGAGACTGTGATAGACTATAGAGACTTTTGAAGTTGGACTAAATGTATTTTGCATTATGTTTTGGGTATAAGTCTGTTGGAGCTAGGAAATGTAATGTGGTGATTTGAATAGGTACCGGTCTCATTAACGTATGTGTTTGAAAGCGTGGCCCATGGAGACTTGCACTATTAGAGGATGTGCCCTTAGAGGACTCAGTATGGTTTTATTGGAGGGAACATGTCAATGTGAGAAGAGAATTTGAAATCTCCTATGTTCAAGGTCTTCCTAGGTTGGCATCTAGTATCCTGGCTACCTTCAGATGAAGGTGTAGAACTCTCAGCTTCTCTAGCACCAAGTCAGCCTGTATTATTCCATATTTCCCACCATGATGGTAATCAATTAAATTTCTGAAAGTGAAAGTTAGCCATAATAAATGTTTTCCTTTAAAAATTTGTACTGGTCATGGAGTTTCCTTACAACAATGAAAAAAACTCTTAAGACATTCATGTAATTTTAGTGATGGGCAGGTTAGGCAGTGACAGAATGATAACTGGGGCTAGCTTGCCATCCAGCCTAGGGGAATGAATATTTCCCAGGATCAGTGAGAGTTTTGTTCTAAAAATATGATTTAAAAATTATGGAGATGTCTACTATTGACCTCTATAATCCACATGCTTATGTACATACAAATGTCCACACAGACCATTAAAAAAACCTAAGTATATGAATAAAGTGTGGATAAATGCCAAGAGAATGACAAAAACATCAATTAACATCCACCTGAAAAGGATCAATTCTAGGTTTTTTGTAATAATTCATGAGGAAAACAAAAGTATAAGTTCAGTTAAGCTTATGTACAACAGGATTTTACTAATGGAAATTAACAAATACGATTTTGAATTTGAAACAATTCTTTGACTTTTGAATATTCTTCTGGAAAAAAAAATAACTCAGGAATCAATGAGGGAGCTATGGAAAGTACTGCATCTTCCAAGAATAACTTTTGTTATATCCTAGATTCTTATTGATAACCATTAGTTATTACAGTGAAAGAAGTTGTAGAATTCTGACTAAGACTATGCTTGATGTGGTCATAAAATGACAAATCAGTTTCCTCTAGAGTTGGTGAATGTCAGCATTTTATACATTTTATCAATGTATTAATACAAACCAGGATAGAGGGATAGCTCAACAATTAAGAGAACTGAATCCTCTTGAATTCAGTTCCTAACATTCATATCATAGTTCCCAACAATCTGTAACATTTACAGGGGATTCGGTTCCCTCTTGTAGCCTTTATGAGCACCAGGCATACACATACAGATATATAGGCAAACTATCTAGAGTCATAAAAAATATATTACTACTATCTGTTCTTTCTATGTTTCTTATAGATAGTGAATATTATATGTATTTATTTTAAGAGGTTTAATACAATTTAACTGAAACCTTTTTATAATCAAAAATTCAAAAACAGGAGCATTATAAATCATGAATTAACCAACTCAGGTATCTAATTTCAGGTAGTACTGAAATTCACCAGATGAATAAGTCTCTTCTGTTCCCAAGACTAAAAGCAGTAAGGACTTCTAGAGAGACATAAATCAGCCTAGATCTCTAGAAGAGACTCTCTAACCTATCAATAGTCTGAAATGCCTAAGAGACTTTTTTTTAAATAGATATTTTCTATAATTATATTTCAAATGTTCTCCCCTTTCCTGTTTTCCCTCTGAAAAAACCCCTATTTCCTCCCCCCTTCCATCTGCTGACCAACCCACATTCTTCTGCTTCCTGGCCCTGGTATTCCCCTATACTGGGGCATAGAACCTTCACAGAACCAAGGGCCTCTCTCATTGATGACCAACTAGGCCATCCTTGGCTATATACATGCAGCTGGAGCCATTAGTCCCACCATGTGTACTCTTTGGTTGGTGGTTTAGTCCCTGGGAGCTCTAAGGATACTGGTTAGTTCATACTGTTGTTCCTCCTATGGGGCTGCAAACCTCTTCAGCTCTTTGGGTTATTTCTCTAGTTCTTTTATTGGGGACCCTGTGCTCAGTCCAATGGAAAGCTATGAGCATCCACTTGTGTATTTGTCGGACACTGGCAGAGCTTGCCTAAGAGACTCTTTAACATGTCAGGCTGTCTGCAAGCCCTGTAAGCCCTCATACTGAAGTGGGCTTTGGTGATACAGCTGCCTTAATTCATCCTGGTTTGAATGAGTAACATTTCACTCATGCTCATGTTACTAAGCTCAATGAAGTTGTTTGTTCTCTTAGTTTGGTTTGGGGGCTATATTAGCTTCATCCTATTGGTGGCTATCCATATGGAATAAAGAAACATTTGTGTTTATTACTACCAGGAAAAGAATCACATACTAGCCATTAAAACAAAATGAAAGCTAGACATGTTAAAGTCATATTTAGGGAATTGACTTGAGTGTTGTAGCAAAATATGCAGATATACAATTTTCCATGGTCCCTCCATGAATCGTATTTATTCTGTCTGCTGGCATTAAGGCATAAACTGTTAAGAAAGATGCTGTATTATGTATGTGTCAAGTTTAAACTTTCATAAGTGTAATTTAATGAGACAGTGGAATGCAGTAAAAAAGGCTTTTCTTTCCTTTGGAAACAATTATCATTGAGTTAAAGAAATTATAAATGATTTATAAAGTGTTTAACTGCAATTTTATATTACTTTAGTTAGGAATGACAACTAAAACTAACCATATTCATCCTACCATAGATTCTTTCTGGGAAACCTATTTGCTTTAGTGTATTTTAAAGGAAGTTTCCTTTCCATTCTGTCTTATTTAGACTTTTATATTTTTCTTGATGTAGAATTATTATTATACTACAGAAAATTTTGCACAATTTTAATCAGTGCATAATTTTACCAAAAATCACTATTGATATTCAGTGTTCCTAAATGTATACAATGTTTCAATAATACATGGATGTTGCAATGTAATATTATATAGTTATTATTTCACTTATATATATGCACTTCAATTGCTTAGATTTACATTTAATTTGATGCTACTGAGATTATATTTTTATTTTTCCAACAAAGTAATATTTTTTGTATTGATGGGAAATCTTTTTATTAGATATTTTCATTATTTACACATCATATGATTTCTCTTTTCCCAGTTTTCCCTCCAAAAAACACCAAAAAACAAAACAAAACAAAAAAACAACAACAAAAACACCCAACAAGAACAAACCCCTGTTGCAGTTAAAAGAATCTGAAAATGCAAATGTAAGGTTTTTTCTTTTTTTACTAGATATTTTCTTTATTTACATGTCATATAATTTCTCCTTTTCCAGTTTCCTCCTCCAAAAACAAACAAACAAACAAAAACCAACAAGAACAAACCCCTGTTGCCTCCCCCCCTCCCCATGCTTGCCACCCCACCCTCTCCCACTTTTTGCCCCTGGCATTCCCCTACACTGGGGCAAAGAACCTTCACAGAGTCAAGGGTCTCTCCTCCCATTGATGATAGACTTTGCAGTCCTCTACTATATACAATCTGCCAGAGCAATCAGTCCCACCATGTGTACTCCTTGGTTGGTGGTTGAGTCCCTGGGAACTCTGAGGGTACTAGTTAGTTCATATTGTTGCTCATCCTAAGGGGCTGCAAACCTTTCAGCTCCATAAGTCCTTTTTCTAACTCCTTCATTGGGTATTGTCAGAGCCTCTCAGGAGACAGCTATATCAGACAGCTATATATTGTCCTTCCTTCAGTGTCTGCTCCATAGTTAGTCTCCGCAGCTCCTTCCGTGGGTATTTTGTTTCCCCTTTTAAGAAGGAATGAAATGTCCACATTTTGGTCTTCCTTCTTCTTGAGTTTCTTGTGGTTTATGTGTTGTTCTTCCTGTATTCCAAACTTCTGGGCTAATAACCACTTATCAGAGAGTACATATCCTGTGTGTTCTTTTGTGATTGGGTTACCTCACTCAGGATGATATTCTCCAGATCCATCCATTGCCCTAAGAATTTCATAAATTCATTGTTTTTAATAGCTGAGTAATACTCCATTGTGTAGATGTAAATCAGTTTGGCAGTACCTCTGGAAATTGGATATAGTTCTACCTGAGGACCCAGCTATACCACTCCTGGGCATATACCCAGAAGATGCCCTAACATGTAATAAGGACACATGATCTACCATGTTCATAGCAGCCTTACTTAAAATAACGAGAAACTGGAAACAATCCAGGTGTCCCTCAACAGAGGAATGGATACAGAAATTGTGGTACATCTACACAATGGAGTGCTACTCAGTTATTAAAAGCAACATTTTTAAAATAATTATTTTGTTTTTGTTCTTGGTTTTAAGCATATTCACTTCCTACATTCTTTCTACTCACGACACCTTTTGAAGTATCTTAAGTTGAACACCTAATACACTCATTTCCAATATTTCTTCTTAATTTAAGTAATTGTGTCTTAAAGTTTAATTCTGCTTCACAATTTAGCTTATGTAAATGTTGGATGGAATCTCTGGGGCAAGTAGACTGTGCCACCTGACAGAGGAACTGGTACGGTTGAGCAGGCTCAAACTTCAATGAATCTCAGAATTGAGAACGGCATATATGGATCCAGTACCTTTGAAAATATGTAACCATGACACTCCACTGAGAGGACCACAACAGTTGGCATGTAGCATAAAGCAGTCGGCCTTTATTTCTCCATGCTAATGAGCTTCCCTTCGTGGACATTCCTTTCACAAAAGTTATTTAATCCCTGGTTAACCTTGTATAATATATAAGCATTCACATCCGCCATAAGTAAAGCAGTTTCCACAATTAAAGATTGTGTCTCCATCAAGTATCACTGTGAGGGAAGACTTTCCTTATAAAGAGCCTTGCTTAAATTTTCTGGAGAAAGTCTCTCTTCTAGAACCCCCCTGTACCCCATTGGCTTCTGGGTACACATGAGACCTGTAACCACCGAATCCACCTCAGACTCTGCTGTTTCTTTCAGTGAAACACGGAGTGGGAACTCTATTATGTGCTCTGCCTCCCCTGAGTGCCTTGGCAGCAGCACTTGGGCACTCCAGTGGCAAAGCAGAAGTACACTCGGCCAGGAATCAACTAAAATATCTAGAGCTTCAGTGGGAGAAAAAAGCAAGGTCACATATGAACTTTCCTAGTTCTCACATTTATATACTGTACAATTGTGTTTCACATACTTGGACAAATGAATTCTCATGGGAATGAGGATTCTTGATAAATATTCATGTGTTTTTCACTTGTTCTCTTTCTACTGGAAAGTCTAACTAATTCACATATTCCTATTATTTAAATTCTAGAACCAACTTGTATCTAGGGGAAGAGGAAGTATGGCCAATAGGGCAGAAGTCATTGTCAGACATCGTTTGTCAGTCATTCCCCAACCAATGTTGTGAGATAAGGTCTCCCTCTGAACCTGGATGCCACTGCTTTAAGTAGACAGGACTTACAGTCCCAGGAGTAGCCCTGTAACCATGACCGTTACAGGGATTACACACCCACTAAGATGCCGGGATGCTGAGAATGCAGCTTTGAGTCATCACGTTTGGACATCAGTCATTTTACCTACTGAGCCATCCATCAGTGTCCAAAGCTGTAAGTTTTAAAAATGTAATTCATTAAAGAAAATAATTAAAATATTTACTTTAAGATTTTTATTTTAGTCAAATTATTACAATTATACCATGCTATCTTATGATATTTATACTTTTCTGAGAATATATTATGCAACTCAATGAAATAACATTAATAAAAATTAGTAAAACAGCAGTCTAGAGAGATAAATGAGCACTGGTTACTTCTCCAGAGCATCCAGCTACCAATGTCAGCATGCTCATGGCAGCTTAGAATCATCTGTAACTCCAGTTCCAGTTCCAGTTCCAATGCCATCTTCTTCTGTCAATGGGCAAAACATGTATGCTGTGCACAGGCATACAAGCAATCAAAACATACATGTACATAAAATAAAGATAAAATAATTATACATTTTAAATTAATTCAGATTAAAATTGTCAGAAAATCTTCTCTTTTTGCAGAGCATAGTCTAAAATTGAAGCATAAATTAAGGTGACTTCATTGGAGCACCAATACTTGTTTATATGAACTACTTTAAGATAACTCAAAATACTTTTACATTTATAATTTTCTTGTATATAAAATATTTTTTCTTCACTATTTTATTCTATTTGTATTAATAAAGCATTTAATTAGAAAAATTCTGCTTTTAAAATGACTATTCAGAAAGAAGTAAGAAGGCTCTTGACTGAGTATTTTCCTAACACTACAAACCAGTATACTAGCCTGGAAAAATAAACAAACCACCAGAGATTTATTTTTCATGAATATTTACTATAGGCTCTGAAATGTTTTACCTTGGGACTGTCAAATTCTTATTGCCTCTCTTGTGGCCAGAGACAGACAGCACTGAGTTACCCTTTATCCCATGTATTCATTTTGTAACAGCTTCTTCATATGCTATTAGTCTCCACAATACATTACACAAACTATCTTTAAAAACTGAGTCTCTCTCTCTCTCTCTCTCTCTCTCTCTCTCTCTCTCTCT
>JADRCC010161702.1:0-10796 GCA_019843855.1 Hylomyscus alleni | reverse complement strand
CCCCCCCCCCCCCAGCTTAAATACCATAGCTGTTTCATTCTCTCCTCCTGGCAACTGCTAAAGACTTACAGCTTGCCTGTCCTGGGACTTCTGAGTTTCAGCTTAAGTCCATTCTTAAATTCTTTTGTTAAAATGAGACAAAAAACATCAAAACGGGATCCTGATTTACACTGTAGCTAGCATTTGCTGACCACGGAGGGGCATGGAACATCATAAGCTCTGATGGTGTCTCAGAATCTACAGATGGTGATCATACCTCAATAGTGAACATTCAATGCAAATGTGGCAAGCCCTGTTAACCCTCCTACTTTAATACTGGCAGTCAGCACAGAGCTGGAAGTTTCAACGCAAGCCTACAAGACCCCATTGGCCCCACTAAAGGTTCACATGCCTTGCTGTCCAGGCCGGGCAATCCTGCTATGCTATAGAAAAAGGAAAGAAAAAATCTGAATTCCAAATGCTCTGCAATTTGGAAGAGAGAATACATTTGTAAACAAATTCAAGTGTCCCTTACTTGCATGTGTTCAGACTCAGTCTGTGTAAGCTTGCACAGTGTATCTATAATTAAGCCCCAACTCTGACCAGGCTCTATACGAAGCAATTTCTATCTTTAATCTGTACAGTAAAAACTAATGGAAGCAATTATCACTTCCAACATACAGGTAAGGAAGAAGGACTCAGAGACCAGTGACCTCCTAGGATGGCTCTCCCCATGGCCAGGACCCAACCCTTGACAGCCCAAGGCCCATGCACCAGAATACTTTGCCTTTTGGTTCTTACCCTTTCTTTTTCTGGTTGTTTGGGAAAAAAACAAAACAAAATTGAACAAAGGATTTGTGACAGAGAAAATTCAAGGTAAATTTCTCAGCATCTGGTCTAAGCTTTACTGTCCATGAATAAGAACAACATCTTAATAAATATGTCTTCTCCAAAATGTAGAGTTGCACATGACCACTCCGTGGAGCCATGTGCGGCTGTGTGGTTCAGGGCTCTGGCTGTGACTCCGTGGAGCCATGTGTGGCTGTGTGGTTCAGGGCTCTGGCTGTGTGAACAAGCTAGGGACCTATGTCCAGGGCTGGCATACCAGAAGTTGGTCACATGTTCATGACAAAGAAATGGGACACCCTGGTCATGCGGGTAAAAATGGGGCCTCTGGGATACTTGGAATGTCTGACTTCTATGACATATGGGATAAAGGGACACAGGAATATGATTATTAACAGAGGAAATCTCCCAAATATCCTGAGCATATACCATTAAAGACAGGAAAATGCTAGCATTTAACAAACAACTAAACACAGTTTGGAAAGTAAGCCACAGATCTGATGGTCCTCAGAAATGGATTTCCCTAGCAAACACACCGCCATCACCAAAAAATATTCATCTCCAAGCTATAAAATCTCTTCACCTTGCAGGAATGCTGTCTTGAGGTCAGTGAGCTCAAATACTTAGGTTTTCTTTTGATATTTCATCTACATTTTGTTCTGACTCTAATTTGCTTCTACTCTGTCATATTTATTGGGATCTTTTGAATTTCTTCAAATATATTCCAAAATATTAAAGTCAAAAATATCTAAAAGATACACTTTTGTGCTGATCTTACAAGACTCCTAGGGGAATCTTTTGTTTATGTCTCCATAGAAGTTCTATCATTTCTGCCGTTAACAATGATAAAGTGGAAGCCTTGCACAGCTGCCAGTCAAGGCCAGTACCAGTCAATGTGCACTAGGCCAAGCTCTGTGTATGCACTTCCAACTACACAGGCTGGCAGCTCCATGGGAGCCCTAAGGTTTCTCCTTCCTTAAGCCTGATAGCTTGTCAGAAGAGGGGAGGACACAGCTGAGAACATCCATGAGAGTGCCCGAGTACCAGTAGAGTTACTGTTCTCATTCCAGAGTTTAGATTCTGGCCCTAGGAAATGCAAGGTTATGAATTGAACAGTCAATGGATGGGAGACCCCCGCTGAAGAAGGCATTCTCAGCTTCCCGGGGTTCTACTGCACCTACTAGTTAGATCTAATCACTACTCTCTACAGTGTAGTTATCCTAAGACAGTAAACCTATAAACAAAAGTAAGCAAACCATAGACCTCCAGAGAGGTCAACTTCAATGTTTTGGAAATGTATCTTTCTGAACCACGTTGTTGGAGCTACTCCCTTAAAACTGGTCTTGTGAGACCTGAGAGCCAGACCCCACAATTCATTGGCATGTACTGGTAAACTATGACTCATTTTACAGTAAAATTTGCATTTTTCAACTTAGCCTACTCTCCATCCTTGTTGGCCTACTGTTTGCACAGGGTTGAACACAGCTTTATATTAAAGCAATATTAGACACAAAGTAAAATTGTGAACAAAAATCAAAATGATTGTTAAGTATAAGACCTCTGCTTTCATTAGTTTCCTAAGTTGGAAATAATAGATTGTGTATGCATCTAATGAATTCCTTCACTCAGCATGCTTGTACAAACACTAGATGCAGAAGAGCTGGCATCCAGTGCAGCTCCAAAGAACACAGCTGCATCACCCCTTCCCAGCCCATGTCCACTCGTGGCAATGGTCACGCGTATGGGAGGATGCTCAGCACTTGGAAAAACTCAAGCAGCATCAATGAAACACTGTTTTTAGATCCCGTGGCTACCAAGTGGTTCAAAACAATGAGTTCATTCCTATTTAACAATCCAGAACACTAGGCAACCAAGAGACACTGGAGGGAGCAGAGCACAGAGTACCAGCCGAGGGACAAACATCCCTTAGCACGGGGCTCCGCATCCTCCCCAGTTTGGTCACACTTTAATAGGATCTCATGTGGTGACACACCCCCCCCACCGCCAACAGGATTATTTTCATTGCTGCTTCACAACAGTAATTTTGCTAATATTATGAGTCCTAGTGTAAATATCTGATATGCAGGATGTCTGATATGTGACCCCCAAAGGGGCTGTGACCCACAGGTTGAGAACTCCTGCCACAGAGACAGTAGTAGCCCTGCAAGCTGTGAGCTCAGGAGAACTATGGGGAAAGCAGGAAATAAAATTATTCTAGTGCTACTCCAATCCCTTTGGTCATATGTTAACAGTCTTTTGCAGAGCTCCTGCTCACAGACTAACTGACGGCAAGGTTACACTGCAGAGTGACACCTGAGAGAAGGTGGCAGAATCAGCCTGGAACTCTGAGGTGTGCACTGACACCCAGCTCCTGGGAGCTACCTCAGCAAATGTATTCTAATGCAGTACTTTCATGAGTCAACCTCTTGAAGTTTTGTTCCACGCTAGAAATTGAAACTACAAAATATACGCTATGATGTGTTAGGGCTTAAGAAGTTCGTTTTCTGTGTTTTACTCCCCCTTACAATTCTTCAAATGGCCTTTATTATGCCCTGAAAATACTGTTATCATCATTACTGTTTTAGCCATATGCATAAAAAAAGATAAAACGATTAGATACATATTAAGAGGTTTTCAAATCAGTTAGAATTTTATTGTACGTAAGCAGTACTGAAATACAAAATTATAATACATAACCACAAATGTAAACAGCACACAAGGAATGTGTGCTATTAAAATGTCCTGGAAGTACAGTAATGAATTGTGGCAGGAAGAGCTATGACTATAAGTTAAAATAAAAATGAGGTCATCTCAGGGAGGCCAGGGCATTAGAGATCTGCACTCTGTTGATAAGGAGCATTAGGGCAAACTGTAGAACCCGATCCACCCCCCATCTTCTGCTTCAGGTTAGGGGAGAATCACATGCCCAAGACATATGCTGGACATCAACTTTTTTCACACCCCAATGAGAGCTGTTTTATGAGAGAGAACAGGTATTGCAAGACTCTCTGCCTTAAATCATGAATACTTCATGTCTAACATGTTTATGCCATAGGAAAAGTGTGTTGTATCTCATTACGCAAAACAAACTCAGCTTGGATGGTGATCATCAGTGGCTGGTGACATCAGGGCATTCCTCTACTACAGACACAATAGGTTTGCCTCAATTTAATGATGATATTAGTTTTGAGAATTCCTTCCCTAGGGGGACTTAAACAATGTGTCCCCCCTGTCTTTTTGCATCCCCAGTGACCAAGCAAAGTACCTTACCCACAAAAGTTTACTCTGGCGAACCAATGAGCTAATTCTGTTTACAGAACATGGCAGAGAGGTACCAAGCAGGAGCATGGGAGATCACAAAGCAGCCATACTGGGAAGTCTTCAACTGGCTGGATAACGGCTTCCCCAAGATCCTCAGAGATAGAGCCTTCTTCAGCCATTCCCTCAGCCTATAAACTCCAGCATCTTTGGAGGCCACACCCACATGCAATTAGGCAGAGTGGCATACAGATGGCTGGGAGGGATGTCCAGAATTTCAGCAGAGGCTCCCATCTCCCCTCCAACCCGTCCTTCTCTGAGGGAAATGCAAGCCTGCAGGCTGCTCCTGTGCCCTTTTTCAAGCAGGTACAGCTGGCTGGTGTGGCAGTGATGGCGGCTGATATGCTTGAAGACTGAACTCTAGTTTCAGTGAAGAGAATTCTTCCCAGAGGAAACTGAGGAGAAGCTGAATCTGCTGAAGGCTTTCCCCTTCTCTGTACCTACAGAAGAAGCCTTTTTATAGCAAGTCACCTGGGAGCTTTTGTTCCTCTTCTATCTCTTCCTTCTTTCCAGAGTCTGTTTAAGCCAAGTCAGCCTGGAGCTCACATTCCTCTCATCCCATTTTCTCGAGTTCTGGGATTACAGGCACACACCACTACATTCAGCTCTAAATTAAGTAGCCACTCAGGCATTTTTAAAAGAAGGTTAATAATAACATACAAAGGAAGAGAAATATTATTCATAACCTATAAACTACTACCACATTTTCAACTGGATTTCTTCCAATAGAAAGTTCATCTGTGATTCAGAAGAAAGTCTAAACTCTCTACGCAACATATACCTGAGACCTTGTTCTTTCTTTACTGATGTGTGGCTCCTCATTTTTAAGTACGAAATCCAGGAGAGAATTCTACCCTTCGTCCTTGCCAAGTTAATTCCATTTTCCATGATGGTAAGGATAGCTGGTTCCTAGCACCCGCAGGAAAAGATGGAGAAAACCCGCCAGGCAGTAAGACAGCAGCTTGATCCGCTCTGCAAGTGGGATATCTCATCAGTCCCACCCAAGAAAGCCAGAACAAATATGCTAAGCTCAAGTTTTCCTTTATTTTTGAAATAGAAATCTCTCCCATTAAATCTGCCTTGTACTTATCAGTTGTTAGAAATATTTATATGTGACCTGTTTCCTAGATGTAAAACTTTCTCTTTTTTTTTTTTTTGTTTTTTTGTTTGTTTGTTTTTTGTTTTTTGAGACAGGGTTTCTCTGTATATCCCTGGCTGTCCTGGAACTCACTCTGCAGACCAGGCTGGTCTTGAACTCAGAAATCCACCTGCCTCTGCCTCCCAAATGCTGGGACTCAAGGCATGCACCACCACCTCCCGACCGATGTAAAATTTTTTAAATGATGATCACTTATTATTAATTGATGCAGAATTGAAAGGAAGTATTCATCCCTACAAATGCTGTTACTGTCAGATCATGAAAAAATGTAAGCCATCTATAGACTCACGGATACCTGCTCTCACCTGTAGCATGCATCCAGCCTTCAGAGGAGCAGCCCCACCCCTGAACACACCAGGGGATAGCAATCAACTTCAATTTACATCAAGGAGCCTTTGAAACAATAAGTAATTAGACATGTTCATGAGAGATAATTATATCATGCGATGATGACTGTTCCCCAAAGCACTGCAGGCTCCACTAGGAAGCAGCACTCTTCCGTGAATCCTGCAGACTCGGAGCTGGGAGGGAAGCCACGCTTCTCAGCAAAGTTAAAAGCGTTTGATACCAATGGGGGCCTCAGCATGGCAATGGCTGCAATAAATTACCAGTGTGGGCTCTGTTTTCTGAGATGGGCTCAATACATCATGTTATTGAAAAGGTTCCATTATGCTAATGCCTTTCAAAATCACATTCTGCTGTTGCTGGAAGGTCATAAGGGGACATAAATTTTTATATTCAGAACTGAGAAGTTGTACTGCACTCACAGATTCCAAGGGTTAATAAGAAGCCATCAAAGTAGCGTCAAGGACTTACCAATGACAACTCCTGTAAGGTCACCTAACTAACCAAAGGCGGAAAGGAGAACATGGTTCTGAGTTGAAAAAGTGATGCTTCAAGTGCAGGGGCCTGAAAAGTTGGCTGCAGGCACAGGAGTTATCTTCAGAAAAAAAGAATTCTCTTCACTGACATTATAATTTATCTATCAATTAAAAGTAACAATACAGCAGGTACATATTCAACAAGACTATTGTGTGTAGGCCGAGAATCACGTTCCACCTTCAAATGTTTTCAAAAGTTTTCTACAGGTCTAAGTGTAAGCTCTAACATGCCTACTTCCATGTAGCCTCACTGTGTCTATAAGGTGAGTGATTGGGTTTCTACTAGTCTCAAATCCCACACCTCAGTGAATTCTCAGGGAAAAAAAAAGAAAATGATGAGATAATTACTCAATGCAAATTTGATATTATTCCCTAGACAAGTGTTTTCTTTCTATCTTTCCAGGAATTATCGATTTTCTCCAATCACTGAGGGCTATGAACATAATCCATGAATATAAGGTATCATCAATCTATCAATAATTTGTAGTTATGGGTAACAACTGCCAAACAGCCGAGTTAAAACACATTACATCCAAATAGCTCCCATTGGACCACTTACTGTAAATCAAAGCAGCACTGAGGGAAGATGGTTGCTCTTTAGAAACGCTCGCCTGGTGTAAATTTGGCATCTAGTGTTCTCCTGCAGCAGGGAGGCAGGGAATGGACACTCCTGGCTACTCTGGCCTACTGCTGAGTAAGTGCCATGGCTGAGTGACTGCAGGGTTTCTGTTTCCAGGGCAAGTGGGCTTAAATCCAGAAGGCCATTTGGAATTGGTTGCTGAGGACATTTTAGTGGCACTCCAAACAAGAGATGAGGATGAAGCTGGTTTAGAATCCAGGGATGAACATATTCAACCTTAGACTGTATTAGAGTACATCAGTGGAGTTACACAACCTGACCTTTCCCTGACCTGGAACTAATGTGAGGGAGAACTAGTTTTAGAAATAGGTCTAACATCATTTGGAATCCTAGCTCACCAAACCCTGCTGAGACAAAAGGGGTAGGGAGTGGTATGTCTCCTTGAATAATTCAAATCAGAAGGCTTCTTATTTGATTTCTCCAAACAGCAGCTCTTTCCCACTGCTGTGCACTTTCTGTCAGATGGTACACCCACTCCCATCATATGTCAAGGCCATTCCAATCAGACAGCCATTTACATGGAACTATAACACAAATATTGTATAAAAGGAGAAAGATCAGAGGGAGGATTTGGCTAGAAAGATCATCTTTATATCAGAGTATTTAATGCAGGCACTGATTTCATAGGCCATGTGAAATATAAACACATTCTCATGAACACGTGAAGCCAACTTTTAATAAAAGTGGAATTGGGGAGCTGAAGAGATGGCTCAGAGGTTAAGAGTACTGGCTGCTCTTCCAGAGGACCCAGGCTCAATGTCCCAGCATCCACATGGAAGCTCACAACTGTCTGTCTGTAACTCCAGTTCTAGGGGATCTGACATCATCATATGGACATACATATAGGCAAAATACTAATCCATATAAAGTAAAATAAAATAAAATAAATGGAGTTTTGAGCCCAAAACACATGGTGCAAATTTGAAATATTGTTTAGCATGGTACTTTGAAAATGGCAATCATCACTCTCAGTTTTGGGGTGAAATTATAATTACATTTTGATGAAAATAAATAATATATATATATATATATATGTTTAATAAACTGTTAAGAATGAGGTTAATGTCATTCTCTTGTGAAATGAATTTTGGGTGATGGTAAATAGGAGGAACATATCCTTTATAAAAATTTACACAGGGAAGAGGGTTATTTTCAAATATCAGGAAAAAATGTGGCACTTTGAACCAGGTCGCAGAGGTCGCTTGGTGGTCTTTCCTTGACAAGTAGATGTATTGTTGGAGACATTTTATAACTCTGCAGGAAAGGACAGAGCTTCTTTGCAGTAGAAAAAGCATGCATTTCTCGCCAGTAAAAGAGATAAGCTGATATGCCATGGTCATTGCCCTGTAAGAACAAAATCTACATCCAGCCCAGCAATTTCACCAATTGCTTATTATTCTTATTTTATTAATATTTATTGGTCTATCCACTAACCTCCTGATGTTCTTCAAACCAACTTCAGTAGCTCTCCATTTCTACAGGAAGTGATGATTTGAATAAAATTGTAGCCTCTAGTTCATCCTGTTTTCATGACAAATATGGGTTGACCTTGTTAAGAACGACACTATAACAGTTGTCCAGAACAGATGGACAAGTCTGGGGCACGAAAGCAAATCAACTGTCAGGTAGGTCACCTGATGGGTGGGTTAAGTCGAGGCTAATTGTTTTTAAAGTAACCTGCCGTTGGGGTCCAGCATTCATGCATAAGTGTTTGTTGTGCTTTGCTGATCCTGGGGTAGTAGAAAGACTGCCTAACAATATAATGGCTTAAGAGATCTGAAGATGGATGGCACCACTCTATCCTTTGTTACCTAAGAGATAACAGAATACAAAATAAATAATTTTCTTTTAACTTGTTTGGCATTGGGTCAAAATGCTAATATTGACTAGGGAGGAAAATAGCTCTTTTCTATCTTAAACAATATTTTTTAATAAATCTACATTTGCTTTGGATCTGTGGCAGCAGTTGCAGGACTGAAGCTATATGCTGCCTTCATTGTCATGTGACCACAGAGTTGTAATCATAAAAATAGCTTTGTCTCTTGTATGTGATATGTGTCACTCTCCAGTATACATACATGTAATATACTCATACAGACACTTGTGTGAACATGTACAATATATATATTAAAGATTATAACAAGTAATCTCATGAATTAACTAGAATTTAATATTATAATTATGGCAGTTTTTTAAAGTAATTGTGTTTTATAGCTATTGCATTCCATATGATTTCTTTAATTTTATACTTTAAAACAGATTATTTGGAGCTTCTGGGCTAATATCCACTTATCAGTGAGTGTATACCATGTGCATTCTTTTGTTACTTCACTTAGGATGATATTTTCTTGTTCCTTCCATTTGTCTAAGAATTTAACGAATTCATTGTTTTTAATAGCTGAGTAGTGTTCCATATGAGAGGCCCTTGGTCCAGAGAAGGCTTCAATGCCCCAGTGTGGGGAATGCCAGGACAGGGAAGCGGGAGTAGGTGGGTTGGTGAGCAGGGGGAGTGGGGAGGAGGGATGGGATAGGGAGTTTTGAGAGGGAAAACCAACCAGGAAAGGGCATAACATTTGAAATGTAAATAAAGAAAATATCTAATAAAAAGAAATAAAAAATATAGGTTAACATTAAAATATTCTATTTAATAACTAACCTCTAGAGAGATAAATATATTTTATTGAGGTTGAATACAAAAGTGCTAATAAACCTAATTTTAGTTCCATTAACTGCAGATGTGTATGGGGGGGGGTCATGCTAATAAAATGTTTTATTCTTGCTACTTAAATCATGGCTACAGAAGATTATGTTATGTATACTTATAAGTTTGGCTCATCTGCTAAAAGCTTCTGTACAACAGACAATTCTGCAATACACACTCCATTTCTCTTCAAAATTGAATGCTATGCTAGCAGCTACTGCAATTGAAAAATACAACTTTCTATCTAGAACTACAAGATAAGCATCACTTTCTTCCCTCAGAGAAGAGCAGCATCTTCCCCTTCAAACATGGTTTGCTCTAGAACCTGAGAGAACACATGATTGGTTAGAATTCAACAGAATGTAGTGAGCTACTGCAAGGTTGAGAAGAAAGTGGTCCCACTGTGTTTGGGATGTCAGGTTCTGAAAAGAAGCCACAAAATGTGTCAAAGCTATAGCAACTGTTCTTATGCATAAGATAACCTAACTGAAGAATAAAGGATATCATGAATCTATACCATCAAATACACTAACTCAAAAGGAGAGTCAGGCTTTTCTCCTGCTTCAGTGACAAAGTTCTTAATGAGACACAGTCAAAAGATTTTTCCAACTGCAAAATCCCCTCAGAGAGATTTATCATCCCACCAGAATAATCTCTTTCTTATGCAGATCAGATCCCACTCTTTGATAAACAAAAGTTTAAAATGTAATAAGACAAGTGTGTCTCACTTGTAAGCAAGATGAGCTTTGTGTGACTGCAGTACTGTCACCACCCACTGTTAGATATGGTCACTAACCACAGGGTTAGCCAGATGCTCTCATGAATCCCTGATGATTTCACTCTAACTTAATGACCAGGTCTACTCTGCTAACTATGTACCTTTTTACCTTTGCAAACATTCTTTCCAAACTGGAGGTAAAAAAATAAATAAAGTTTTCAAATATATTTCCTATTTAAAATAGTGCTAAGATTTCCTACAGAGTCCTTAGAGAGGGGTGCTCCAGAGAGCCAGGACTGTTGGTGGGCTTAACGATCCAGCACTACGGGAAGACCTGTACAATCCACTCTGGAAGCAGAAACGCTCAGCCTTCCCTCTTTAGTTTGTACAACGAAGTGTTATTCTTGCAACTCTTTCACTAATTGGGGGCTTTGTGGGAAAGCCACAGAAACACATCAGAGTCCATGTTGTCTTCTCCTCCCCAGGAAAACACGAGGGAGCCCAGATGAGAGAGAGAGAGAGAGAGAGAGAGAGAGAGAGAGAGAGAGAGAGAG
>JADRCC010161701.1:0-11207 GCA_019843855.1 Hylomyscus alleni | reverse complement strand
CCCCCTTTCTTGTTTCTCTTCTTCCTTCTCTCTTCCTCCTCCTCTTTTCATGCCCTTCTTTTTCTGTTTTTTTCCTCCATGTCTTCCTTTGTTCCTCGTTCTCTCTCCCTCCCCAGCTTCTCATTCTCTCCCTCCTCCCTCCCTTTCTTTCTCTTTTCTCCTTGCCCTTGACCTCCTCTCTTTCCTTCCTCTTCAATGCCAGTCCAGCAAAGGAGAGAGCCAAGGGAGGTGCACTGGCAGATCTCAGAGGTCCTTCGCAGCCATGCGAAGGGACCTAGACTTCATTCTGGGGCTTCTGAAATGTCCCCTGTGTGGTCTCAATTACAGAAATGGTTTGGCCTTGCTTTGGAGACTTTGCTAAGTCTTTTCTGCAAAGAGCTAGATCGGAGCTATTTTAGGCCATACAGTGTCTGAGTAACTTCAGGAGTCGTGTGGAAGCTGGCACAGACAGTATGTAAACAAATGAGCGTGGCTATTTTTCCAGCCAACCTTTATCTATAGACAGTGAAATCTGAGTCTCGTGTAATTAACCCCATGTCACAAAATATCCTTCTGTGTCTATCCCTCTAACCACTTATAAATGGACTAACCATTCTTAGCTTGTGGGCTGAACACAAACAGGTGGTGGGCTGGATTTGTCTCAGACCTTTGTGTGCCTGTCTCTGTTTTCCATGGATCTGTCTGAGGCAGGAGTGAGGATGGAGGTGAGGTAGAATGCTGAAGAAGGCAACCAAAATGGCAAAGTCAAGCAGGACCCAAGCCCTGGGAGAAAAAAAAAATGACTTGAATGATGTTACAGAGACCAAGGGCATTGGATGTGGGGGATACCACAAAGACAGGAATAAACTCACAGAGACTATACACATTGGATGTGGGGAATACCATGATGGAAGAGCAAGCCAAGAGGGACTTAGCAGAGAGAAAGAGGGTTATTGGCAGTGGCTGAGAACGTGGGGTGCTAGGAAGCACTAAGACACCCTCCTCAGTAACTTGGGGCACCAAGTCTAGTGCTAAGATCAGTCAGTGTCTCCCTCGGGATCCTGTGCACTGCCTAATACTATACAATATTAGAAATCGCGAGGAAGAGGGCTTTCCCAGTACCCCTGGGAAAGATTTCCACCTACTCATCAATACCTAGCACAACTCTAAGAATCAGCCCTTCACAGACGCCATGGTAAGGTGACAGAAGTCCTGAAAACTTCTGGAGAAGTGGGAGTAGTGTCATCTTCCTTCCATTTAAATTGCCCAGGTTTGCTACTACTCGGTCCCCAAGATGGAAGTCTGTTTACTCACACCTGCACGAGCCAGGGGTCTCTTAGGAAACTCATTTGAAGAAGTAAGGGTTCTTCCATAATTGGATAACATAATTGTAATCAAAGCTGGGTTGAGGGAATCGGTTGTTATCGTACAGTTAGCATTCCAGACAAAACATGCTTCCTTCCTTAACGTTCATTTGATGAGAGGTTTTTGTTCCTATTTCCTAAGACCGAGAATAAGTGGGAGGAGGTGAAAGAGAAGGGAGGGAGAGAGACTGAGGGAGGGAAGATGGGGAGGGATAAGGAGAGAGGGAGGGACAGGAGGGGGACGAAGAGAGGGAGAAGGAAAGTGAAGAAAGGGAAAGAGGAAGGGAATAGAGAGAGACTGAGAGAGAGAGAGGGGAGGAAGGGGGAGAGAGAGAGAGGGAGGGAGAAAGAGAATGAGAATTGGCATCTAGGGAGAAAGAGAATCACCTTAGTCCTGGCACACACTGAACCGATCACACAGACACTTCTTGTTCCAAAGCCAAAAGTACCACACAATGAGCCACAGGACACCTTTGAGCAGTATGCCCACTGGGGCAGAACTGACTGCATTAAGAACAGGGAGCCCAACCGATATCTACAAATTGGGAAAAATAAGAAGTTCCCTTACAAAACCTCTGGTGGGGTTATTTTATGCCTTTCCTTGAGAGCTGCCATTTCTACCCTTAATCTGAGAGAAGGTTCCATCTTTCTGAAAGTAAAGAGAAACTTCTTTTCAAGAGAACCCTTCCTGGTGGACTCCTGATGTCTGCAGTCAGGTGGACAAGCCTGCTGCGGGCAGCTAGAGTCACTCCCAGGATGTACAAAAAGTACATAGTTAGGCAGGGAACATTTTTGTTCTGGCGGGCGCCCCTGAGGCATGTCTGGCCCACCCTCAGAGTTGCATGACTTCTAGTGTGATCCCCAGTTCTCCACAGACTTACACACCATGTGGCGATATCAAGTTGCTAGATGAATTCAGTCACTTCCTGTGGGAAGGTTCCAAGTGGCTCCTACTGAGACCATGCATCTTGTCACTGGCCTCCCCAGTCTATGCTTATCTGTGGGTGCATGTGCACACATATGTGGAAGCAAGAAGGCAAGCTCAGTTGTCATTGCTCAAGCACTATCTACCCTTTTGCTTTTGTTTTGTTTTGTTTTGTTTTTTTTGTTTTGTTTTGTGGCTTCATTAGCCCAGAGCTCACCAAGAAGACTAGGTTGACTCTCAGGTATCCAGCTGTCTCTGCCTCCCTAGATCTCGGATTGCAAGCACTTAGCACCGTGCCTAGCTCTTATGTGTGGGGATCAAGCTTGGGACTTCACTCTTAGATCGCAAGCACTTCATAGACTAAGCCCTTTCCCAGCATGCTCTACCAGCTCTTCTAATGCCTTCCCAATAGTTTCTTGTAAAAGACTGGGGTTCTGTCTCACCTCTACCCTGACCCTGGTCGCTGCCTTTCCACCAGTCACCCAAGAGATCAGATCACGCTAGTAAATCAAATCTGCCCTAAGGTCTGCCTTTGCAAATGACCTTTGATTTGAACGCAGTCATACCAGTCTGGGTGCTTGTCCATAACTTTAGAATCAAGCAGTTGAGAAATAAAGTGTGCAGCTCTTGAAGCCTAGAATAAGCAAATTTCTAGGCATTTACTAAAAAAGTTTGTAAGCTCTGCTCCGTCTTTTCTTAGACGTGCCTCCACACTGTTCCTAGAGACGCTGTGCACAGAACTCCCTGATGAACTCTCTCCCCAGCTCTTGTTTGAAAATAAAGGATCAATGCATTAACCTAACATCCATTCCCTTTATTATCTGGTAAGTGATGGTCTTGGTGGCTTTAATTCCCCTTTTACATCCTTTATACCCAAACAGATCTTCAGGAACTGAGAGGAGAGAATTTTTAATTGGTCATCTAGAAGCGACTGATCAGGAAGAGGCATGCGGCAAAACCATGCAGCCTCCATTGTTTCCGTTGATGATGCTGGGAGACTTAACCTCCCTCTTGCTGAGTGTCCTTTACCATCAGGTCCTGAAGCATTAGGTCCCACCTGCTTTGCTGAGCACTAATCTACAAGACTGTGGGCCAGCTAGTCAGAGGAACAGCAAAGACTGTGTGACACAGCAAGGTCAGAAGAGGCAGGAGCCACCCAGAAGGCTCATGGGAGGCTTAGCTCAGTCCCTGAGGGAAGGACTCTGGAAAGAAGTGGATGAAGATGGTGATATACATCCAAGTGGGGAAAGGAAGCTTACAAAAGCAGCTGAGTTCAGTCCCCAGAAACCAAGTAAAAGACAAACCAGAAACCAAAAAAATCCCAGGTGTGACGATCAACCTGTCTCACGTCACACAGGGAGGAGTCACAGACAGATCACAGGAGCGTCTTAAAGGCCAGTGAGCCTGGCCTACTAGGCAAGCTCTAAGACAGGTGAGAAACGCTCAAACTTCAACATGGACATTACTCAAAGAACAACAGCCCAGGTTATCTTCTGACCCCCAAGAGACTCTGTATACACATGTACATGCACACACGAGCACATGTGCGAACACACGCAAACACACATAGACACAGACAAAGACACACACAGACATACAGACACACTACTGGGGGGGAGGGGCAGTCCAGAAGGAGAAAGTCTCTTAAATTTAAAACACCCCATGGCTGGAAGGAGGAAAGAACTCCAGGACAAGCTTCAGGATGTCACATATAATATTGCTAAGAAAATTGGATTTTTCCACCCTTTCTCACCCTGTGCATCATTGAGACCTGTGTTGCCTCAAGCGGCCCAGAGCAGTTGCTAAGTGAATGAATCCCAGATGATAATCTACCTTGCTATTTAATGTCTCTGAGTCTCGGTTTGCTCCCTCTTGAAGGGGTCTGATAACATAGCCCGCTGTACAGGATTCCTCACTAACTGGGCCACAAATGCGAAGATGCGGACAGGCTCCCTGTGGGACACCCTGAGGAAGGACCCAAGACTCTATCTCCCTCTGTCTGCCAGAGGCAAAGCAAAAGGGACTTAGGGGAATTAGAGGGAGGTCTCAGTAGCCACCAGCTCAGTAATGACCACTTTCCTGGTCTCCTCTCCAATGCTAAGGGACAAGATAAGAACTCCAGCCACCAGCACATCCTTCCCTTTTGCAGCATCTTTCTGGGAGTATTTTCTTCTCAAGACTGAAAACAAGGCAGGTAGGGAGCATTTCACAGTTTTAATTAATACAGATTTATCTACCTCCCTGGGCTGTTGGCAGGATTAATCCCTATCCAATGCTTAAGCTCCTTAGCAGACAGACTCTGTGTTCTCACCAAATAGCCTGGCCCCTCAGTCTCCAAGCCCAATGCACTCAGTCTTTGCCCTCTGCTTCACAGAGTGGCCTCCCCGCTCCCTTGAAATTGGTTGCGTGGCCCCTGTGAATTTGACTTTATCCTCTGTCTGATGCAATTAAGTGTGAAAAATCTTTGATCCTTGCCTGCGGCAACAGGAGGAAGAGATGTCTGTGTGGTCCGCGGGTAGGACGGTGAACTCCAGTTCAAATCCCTGAAGAGGTTCTGACAGCTGGTACTGCAGACCTGACTTTGAGGCAAGGTCTCTGAGCAAACTCTTGACGGGGCTGAGGACATGGGGGTCAGGAGTGGGACAGAGTACGTGGGAAAATGCTGATGGATTTCATAGGCAAGCCCAGAGTCTCTGAACAAGTCACAGGGCCCTGCTTAGACACCGGCACAAGAAATTACGTTGCTCATTGATTTGTGAAAGATTGTTATGTGAAAAAAAAAAAAAAGTGTATTTGAGCCTTTGCCTAGCCCAGTGGCAGCATTTGTTGATTTGATTTGTCCTTATGTGTGAGTCTTATTCCCTAAAATAATGCCTCAAAGAATCAAGTGTTACAAACACTTCCCCTACTCTTTGGGCTTATTTATAATTTCATTCCTTGATCCTTCAGCGCATGTTTACAACGACCTGGCTAAAGCCTGGAGAAAGGCAGCATGGGGCTTCCTCTAGGGCTCCGTGCATCAAAGAACAAACAATATGTTAAAATGACATGACGGAATACATTCGTGAAAACCAGAGCAACTCTCTCTTTGCATCTTGCATAATTCTGTGGGCATATTAATGCAGGGGCAGCTGCATGCCGCATGCCCTGAATGAGTTAACCTTGGCCTCACCTTGGCCTTGCTAATTCTGACTAAACCTAACTGGAACCAGACTCTAACACAGCTTCTGGATTTCTCTAGAGCAGAATTTTAGGAAGAAAGTATGGGTGCCTTTCAATGGGATATATATAGTCACATGTATGTTTTATAATTATTCGATGCACTTATGAGGGCTAGGGAGATGGCTCAGGTGGTAAAGTGCTTAATGTAAACCCATGAGAACTTGCATTCAGATTCCCAGAACCCACCTATAAAAACTGGGTGTTGTAGTACACACATCTGTAAGCCTGAAGTAGAAACAAGTGGAATCTTGGTACTGGAGTTAGCCTAGCTTAAATGGTGAGCTCAGTGAGACGCCCTACCTCAAAATAATGAATAAATAAATATGGAAAACAACTGATAAAAATACCTCACTCTGACCTTGGGGCTCTACATATAGACACACACACACACATATGCATACATACAAATACACACAATACACACGATTAAAGTTCACAAGGAATCTTGTTTTTCCTTATTTTTATACATCTCCAAACCTGAGCCTCAAATACACTGAAATCTATCATCATTTCATTAGTTTTTTTTGTTTATTCATATGACTACTACATAGAAAACTCCCATTGCCTCCACAGCCCATAATCTGGTATGCATTTCTCACCCAGTGAATGAAAGCCAAGTCTATTTCTAGGGAGCCCGTCTCGTAATCTGGTATTCAGGCTCATAAAAAGATTTGCTTTTGGCTTTGAATCAGAGGTGAGCTTGGCTCTTTTCTCGCATGACTGCCCCATGGTAGTTTCTACTGGAACTCAGTGTTGTGTCCCTACTTAGATGGACTTAACCAATGTATGTATGTATGTATGTATGTATGTATGTATGTATGTATGTATCTCTCTCTCTCCCTCCCTCTCCCCTCCCCTCTCTCTCCTCCTTCCCCTTCCTTCCTAGACTCCCATCTCTCTGAGGGAATGCTACAATTAGAGGGCCCAGGAAGAATCCTGAGAGACTGAGATTGAGGAAAACTGACTCTTTGAAGGAACTTTTCTATGAATAGATACTACAAATTATGAAAATCATTCCGAAGCTGCCCCGGGTGTTTTATGCTACCAAGATTTAATTTAATAAAGAATACAAACACTAGAATGATGGAAAGCCCAACTTTCGTCTTAGTAAATGAGATGCAGAAATGCCTACGAGCTTGCTGAGCTGTATATACCAAATAACTCAGGAAAGAATGATTCAAATCCCACTGCCCCCAAAGACTTTCCTTTCTTAAGGAACTAGCTGTACTGATTTGAATGAGAAATGTCCCCTATAGACTTGGGTATTTGAGCAATTGCTTCCCATCGTTTGTGGAAGTTGCAGAACCTTTGAGAGGTGGAACCTCATTGGAGGAAGTGTATCACTAGGGGGCGGGCTTTAAGTGCTTAAAGCTTTACCTCACTTCCTGTTTCCCCTTCCGGTTTATATTTGAAGATGTGATTTCTCAACATTTTGCTCCTGATGCCACGCCTGCCAATGGCTGCTGTACTTTCCTCCCATGATGGACTGTTTTCCCTCTGAAACTATAAGCTCAAATATGCCCTTGTATAAGTTGCATTAGGCATGGCGTTTTATTATAGCAACAGAAAACTAATAACTAATTACTAATATATTAATTACTAATATATTAGCCATAAGACATCCCTGATCAGTTGTTGTTATTCTGAGTCTCAAACTCATTTCAATGACCGTGTCATAGTTGTGGATTTCAACTCTTAACTGGACAACTCAACATCGATATACCAATGAAATTCCTATTCCTACATCAAGTCTCAATGATTTTTAATCTGTAGCTCCAACAAATGAACCCTTTGGTGTGAGTCTGACAGTTTATTTCCAAAATAAAGCCATTTCATTGTTTGGGAAGCACTCATTTGAGAAGCTGCATTTATTCTCATGAAGTCATCGAAATAAAATTCTTTATCTACGTGATTCTTCGATGGAAACTTTGGATTAGCATTCTGTTTAATAAATCACTTCAAGATTTACCATCCTGTGTATTTGTAAGAGCTGTATGCTGTAGTCTGTGTGTGAACATGGGCAGTTTGTGTGTGTGCACATATATAGCCCAGAGACCAACATTGGGTATCTGTCTCCAGTCACTCTCCACTTTAGTTTTTGAAACAGGCTTTCTTACTCAGCCCAGGGCTTGTTGATTGGCTAGTCTGGTGTCTAGTAATTCCCCCAAGCCCTGCCTGTTTCTACCTCTGCAGCAGTGAAGTGATAAGATGTATGCCTCTACACCCAGATTTAACCTGGGTCCTAGGGGTCCAAATCATTTTACCCACCGAGCCATCTCCCCAGCCTTTTCTAATGATCAAAATAGCTTCAATTTCTAGGAATGCTTTAACAATTTCAAATATTTTTTTTCACCTACTATGTGGGCAGAAGTGTGTGTAGAAGTATATATGACCAATGTATACAAAAGTATGCAGTATCTAGATACTTACTGTTAAACCATATAGTACAGTGCTCATAAAGTTAATAACTCTCATTATAAGACATGTTATTAAGAAGAAAAAGCTACAGATATGTTCAAACCCCTGAAACTATGGGTAGGGATATGCTCCAAGTGTTCATTTAAAGACATAAGCAATTCAGAATGGTTTTGAGCACTTACAGTAAGGCATTTTATCCACAGAAGTAAAATAACAAGGGCAGGAAAGATGGCTCAGTCCATAGAACCTGAGTTTGGTTTCCAAATAGTCACATAAAATGAGCTGGCTGTAATGGTGCATGCTTGCAATCCCACCATGGGAGGAAATAGGAAGACCCCTGAGATATGCTACCTATCCAGCCCAGTAAATGAGACCCTGCCTCAATAAAAGGGGGATGCTGCTTGAGGTTGAACTCTTGCCTCCTTGGACAACTTAACACATGCACACATGTACACACACACACACACACATACACACACACATGCTAGTACTCAGAATGAGTCTGGCCATTTGTGGTAAAACATCTATTAATTTAAAATGATGTGATAATAGTAAACTGTTTCTTTGACAAAAAACTTTACCTTCTCACAGCCCAATATTCCTTGGTGTAAAATAATCTGAGAGCCAAGAGTAAATATCTACAGACAGACAGACAGACAGACATAACTAATGAGTAGATAGCAGAATGGAACTGTCCCTTTCTCATCAAGACCAGGTGATATCACTGGTATGGAATGTAAAGGAATAAAAAAGACAGTTTCTTTAGGGGTGGCTATGTGGGACTCAGTGTGGCTCAATGGGAGAAGCTCAGCTCTCTCAATTGTGCCTCTAATACACGAAATTGAGGCATGACTAAGCCATCCATTACAAAGATAAGTGAAGCAACTGTATGTTTCCAATCTCATCTTTTCAATTTCCCCTGAATGGCTTTCAGCATTATCTTCCTCACACACCAGTCAGATCGTGCTGTTACGCCCTTCAGACTCTTGTTTGCCTGTTATCTAGGGAATAAAGACTAGGCTACCCTCGTTTCAAGTTTCTTGGTGATATATGCGTTCCCGTGGGTCTTTGTGTTCTCAGGACAATCCTATTGCATTTATTGGCACTTGAAAAATATTTCTTAATACTCATAACTCTGTGGGTCTTTGCATGAACAAACAAAATACTGCTCTTCCCATACTCCCATCAGGTCAAAGGTAACATTTGCTTAAAGAGACTTTCTCTAGTGGCATTTATTTATTCTTTCAGTTATAAACTGTTAAGTGCTGGGAATCAGAATTGAATCAGAGTTGAGTAATTTTCTTTTTCCTACAATGTATTTCAAATGGTATGTTTGGTTGGTTGGTTGGTTAGTTTTTAACCCATCTGTATATCTTAACTACTAGACTGGGATTGCTTTGCAAAAAGAAACTGAGCTCAATAAATATCCCTAATCTGAGATATTAGGACCAGAAGTAATGTGTGTCTTGTGTGTGTGTGTGTGTGTGTGTGTGTGTGTGTGTGTGTGTGTGTATAAGTGGTTGTGAATGATGTGTGAGTGTGTAAACATAGTTCTGGAATTTAGAGGACAACTTGTGTTGCTCCTCAGGGGCTCTCTCCCTTTAGTCTGAGACAGTCTTTCATTGGCTTGGAACATAAACAAGTAGGCTTAGATGGCCAGTAAGCTGGAGTCTATCTGCCTGTCTTCCCTGGTACAGGGATTCCAAGTATAAACCGCTCCATCTGCTTTTCAATGAATTCTAGGGATATGAACTCAGGGCCTTCAACTTGACCAACTAGACTTGTCTTCCCATCTCCCAGATTTTGGATTTTTTTTTGTCTTCAACTCTTTATTGATTCTTTATGAACTCCATATCATGAACCCTAAATCCCACTCATGGCCTAATCCCCTCATATCTGCCCCTGCAGACCTCTCCCCAAAAGAAAACAAAAAACAAAAACAAAATATAATAGAAACAAAACAAAATAAAACAAAATCTCACCATGGAAGCTGCAGTGTACCCTCCTGTCCAAACATCTTTACTTGCAGATGTTCATTGCAATAAGTCATTGGTCTGGCTTCTGCTACACCATTAATACTGGATCTTCACCTGGACTTCTCTTGGATATTTTACAGTTGCCCTGGGTCTCAGAGATTCTACACCTCCAGGTGTACAGAACTGGCCCCTTCAAATGCTCGAACAATTCACAGATGAGGTATATGTTGGGGTGAACCAACTCAAAGCCTGAATCGATTGGGCCTGGGTGGTAGCTGAGCTGGTTAACCCACCAGCTTTCCCACACGCACACCACAGGGGCCAGCTCCCCATCACTGACCCAAAGAGAGATAGGGCCAGCTCTTCAGCTCTCAGGCCCTCAGGTCTCACTCATCCACTAGGAACAGCTCTGCTGTGCTGCCTAGGCAACTTGTAGTCTGCTATCCCTAGTGCTGCTGCCAGAGAAGGGCAGGGTCAGCTCTCCTGTAGGCTTCAGATTTTTAATGAATATTTGTTTAAATACAAGGAGATAAACTGTGGAGGAAACCAAGTCTAAGCATAACATTGATTTGGGTCTCATATACATTGCATATTCATACCCAGAAGGCCACATACATTCTGACTGACACTTGTCACTGGAGGTCAGGGTGGAATTTTACATTTGTAAGATCAGGTTGGTGCTCGGGATTTTTTCAGTGCTGGGGAATTTGGGATTTCAGATGTCTGAATTAGGGACTCTCAACCTATCTGGTTGTGCTACTACCCAAAATGCTGTTTGTTGAGTGAACTAACAGTGCTGTATCTATCTTGAAATTCTTAGGGTTTTGCTTTTAGGTTGCCGCATGAGCTTCATGGCTCCATAGAAGAGGGTTGCTTCTTGCCCCACCCTTTTTTTTCTTCTTTTATAGAAGCCCTGGGTCTTAATTTCTACCAGCTAAAAAAAACATGCTCTCCTCTGCACTGTCTCCTCCCCTCATTTCCTCATGGTTATCTAGGAGCCATGCAAGTGGGTCCACATTAACATGGTGATAGTTCTTCCTCAGTTGATCTCAAAGATAAGGGGCTTCCAGCTCTATTTATAATATGACTGTCTCTGAATGGCCTGCCATCTCTATCAAGCTGGTCTACCATCCCTGAGATTTAGACCTAAGACTTTGCCAAAGAATGGAGAGGCAATACAGTCAGTAAAGTGTTGGCTACTCAAGCATGAGGACATGGGTTTGGATTCCCAGAAGTCGCATAAAATCCAGTGAACATGTACCCCAAAACACACACGCACACACACACACACACACACACACACACACACACACACACACACAC
>JADRCC010161700.1:0-22202 GCA_019843855.1 Hylomyscus alleni | reverse complement strand
GCCTGCCCACCACAGCTCCAGGTGGTTCTTCTTTGTCTGTAGGAGGGGGGGGGGAGAAGGGGGGAAGAGGATTAGTGCTTTCTCCTGCCTCTTGCATTAGAAAATAAACGCAGGCTTTTCTTTGGCCCTGTGGGCTAGGCTGCCAAGGGATACTGGAGTTGGGAATGGCCTTGGATTACCTCACAAGAGTGACAGTCACATTACATGCACAGGCCATTCTGGAGATGTTCCTGAAAATTTGGCTACATCGAAATCATGTCAGGAATCCAAAGGGACTCCTGCCATCATCTGGATAAAACTCAGGGAAGGAATGTGTTCAACCCTGATGTGCACCCTTGGGCTGACTGTAAGCTAGAACAGCCATGTTGTGAATAGATTGTCAGTGCCATGGTCTCTGTGTTTTTTGTTTTGCGTTGCAGAGACCATTGCACTCAGCTTTGTCCCAGGAGGACGCCATCCTGAACACACCTTCAGGGTGGGTTCAAGGCCAGCATACAGACAGTCTTTGGTGTGCTTGGCTGGAGTTTGAGGATAAAGAGAAGCACTGTGTTGAAGGAAGAGCCTTATGCCAATTTAGCCCCAGTTCTGATGTTTTCTCCTCTGTTGCTGACACATTGCAAGGCTTTTCCCATGCAGCTTCCTGCATGCTGTGCTCCTTTCTGATGTTGTCACGAGGTCTAATCCTGTAGCACATGAACTCTTTCTCCTGGCAGACAACAGGCCAGGTTCTGCAGCATCATTCGGTGTAAATGAAACTATCTTCTTTGCTTTCCACTTAGGCATCTTGTTTGTGAACAGGAGTATATGTTCTCATATCTTGATCACTGTAACTAGGAATTTGAACAAGAATAATTGGTGTCGTAGCCATCATACTATTCTCAAAGTATATATAGCACAGACTGAGAAGTTGATGTTTTAAAATGTCAGACTCCTTTGCTAAAGCCGCAGCGTGACCAGCGTGGAGCCTGGAGCACAGGCAGGTCACCATGTTCACAGCTAGTGATCTGTGTCACCTGAGGGTTCTTTTTCTTTTTCAAATGGTTTAGCCCAGGCTGGCCTCTTCACCCATGGTAATCTAACTGCCTCATTTCCCTAAGTGCTGGTATTAGGTGGTAGACACTTTGAGTGCCATAGATAGATTCATCTTTAAGTTACCTTTCAAAAAAGCTTCTTGTTGACTGTGTCCTCTGGGTACTTGCCTGTGACAGTCATAGACCAGCCCAGGGATCTGTGGGTCTGGTGCTGTGTGGTACTGACACCCTGCCTGTCTCTGTCCTGCAAGTTATACTTCAGGTCCTCCATTATTTTTCTCTGCTACCATAGCTAATTATTTGTAGACAGCAGAGAAATGAGCCACTGTCTGTTGTATGCTGTCTTTTTCTTCTTTAATTTTCAAGTAATGTTAATTTGTAGGTTTTAACAAGGTACTGTCCATATTTCTAAGTTAACTGTCTTCTCCAATATGGCTATTTTATTTTGGTTGATTTTGATTTTTCACTTTTGGCTTGTGATCTTATCGTTTCTCACACTTATGAGTAAACAGAGATGAACTTGGCCATTGTGTGCTCAGGGTGGGAACTATTCACTAGGGACCTGATCTTTGGAAGGCGACTGGGCTGCTGCTGCTTGACATTCAGTTACTGCATAGAGGCACACTGGCTCTTAAGATTCTGAAAGTGAGGGAACCACTGGGGGCTAGTAGCAGAGAGTAGTGTACCATCTAGCATAATGCCTGGCCTGTGGTGGGCACCCAGCTAAAATGTGCTAGCTAACAAAGAAAACATCACTCCAGTGGCTGTGTGTGGCTCTGTATAGGTGCTGAGCAGAGCTGGCTGTAACATCAGTCCAGGTGTCCATGCCTGGAGGCGATGGTACTTGAACTTAGTAGTAGCAGCAGTGGTGGTTTATGTACCTCAGATTCTGAAAGCAAGACCAGTTTGCTTATGAATTAGGTATAAGAGATAAGAAGCAAAGAGAATTAGAGGTGAGGGCTTGGGGCATATCTCAGTGGTAGAGTGCTTTCCAATTAGCAGGAGGCCCTAGGTCTAGTCCCTTTGACAGTGTGAGAAGAGGGAGAAGAAGCAGTGTGAAGAGAACTGGTTGGACAAGGGAGAAGTAAGAGTTCTGCATTAGTTTATGGAGTTCTAAGTCTCTTTCTTAAGAGACTCAGTTGGCTCTGGAAGTATGGAAAAATCCCTGAGTGGACCAAAGCCACAGAGTGTGTGATTCTGAAGAAGTGAGGCCAGGACACCGTGAAGTTCTCTGTGATGTCAGCCTAGAAGTAACAGAGGGGTGGGCTGGGAAGAAAACACTTCCTGCTGATGGCTCGCTGTGACAGGCCATGGGAGGTAAGGGATGAGGAGACTGTCCAGGCTATGGGTCCTGGGATTAGCAGGGCTACGTCAGTGCCAGATGGAGAATGGGAAATAAGGGCTGATGATACCCATGAAGAATGTTCAGGGGAGGAGGAAGGCAGGGGCTTCAGGAGGTGTAGACTATGGGGGAAGGGGCCTTCAGGAAGTGTAGACTATGGGGGAAGGGGCTCATTTCTTTGTTGGCTTTTCTAAATCTTTATTTTGTTTATGTGCATTTTTATCACATGGACTTGTGTTGATGGAATAAGCCAGCAGAGAGAAGAACATGGAGAAGTTGTTTGTGAAGGTGGTCCTCAAGTTGGTGTGAGAGGAAACAGTGGCCAAAACATGGGGAGAAAGTGTGGAAAGTGGTCACGAGAGGGAGAGACAGACAGACAGACACATCAGGTGACAGAGAAGCTGCCACTGGAGGAAAGTGAAAACAGCCCAGATCTACATAGGAGGAACAGGTGTACATACATGCACATTACACACACATGGAGAGCACACCCATAATGCACTGGTGCTTGCCACATGTGCAGACACTTCCTGCTGTACAGGTCCATGTGCATCTTAGCAGAGAGCAAGTAAGTGTTAGACTGTCGTCTGAGGATTGAGGAGAGCGAGCACTCCCTCACCTTTAACTGCCACACGTCCTTCAGTGCTCCTCTTCCTGAGTTCCTGTCGCTCAGTAGGATTTTGCCAAAGTAGGGTTTTACCAATGATGGGGAGCAAGAATCCAGAGCTTTACCATGTCCTTTGCTCGGAAGCTCAAGACGTAGGCTCTACTGGTTCACAAAGTATATGACCCCTTGCCAAAGAAAGATGGCCTCTGGCTGACAGGGAAGGAAGAGCCCCATAAGTTACTCTAGGATACAAGGTAACACACTGTGCTCAGAGGTGACTTTGGGTTCATTCAGATCATCAGAGGACACATGAACATGCTGTCAATTGTAAGAAAGGCCATGGCAGAACAATGATGACTCCCTAAACTTAGAATGTAGACAGTCCTGTGTAAAGAGGTGGCAAGGAGGAACTTGACGTGAAGCCAGGCTTTTTGGACAGCCTGAGACAGCAAGCATGCCGTCCCCTGGACCTAGAGCCTAGAACAAATCAGCAGAAGCAGACTTCAGAGCAGCATGCTGTTATGTCCAGATGGCCATGCCTTCTGGTACATGCTCTGTGTTGTGGCCTCCAGGAACTCCCAGCTCTAACCAGAGGCAATTGTGATTGTGGATGTTATGCTGTGCCTACACAGAAGAAACCACTGTATGCTGAGTGCCACTGTACAGTATGACAAGCCTGGACAGTGGCACCTGGACACCTCTCTTCTCAGGGCATTGTGACCTTGAGCTGTCCTCCAGAAACTGGTAAGCTCCTGATGGAATGGGTGCTCGCTGCCCTTAATGTCTTCTTACGCACACTGCTGCAGAGCCTCCCATGTTTCCTTTTCTTTAGTTGTTGATTCAATTCAAGTATGGTTGGAAGTGAAATTTGCTTATCATTTCTAATTAATGTGTTCACTGAGTTGTAGAATGGTTTGAGAGCATTTAGAAGCTGAAACTGCCAGCAGCTAAGTGGCTTTAAAATAATGGACGGTTCATTGGCGGGTAAGCTCAAAATAATCGTGAGAAACTGTGGCTGAACCAGGCTCTAGGAGCCTGTTGGAGGACATCACTGAGCTGCTGTCCACCGGAAGTTACTTCTGCTCCCTTGGCCAAGGTTTCAGAGTTTCAGAGCATACACACCACTTGGTTACGTTGTTAGTGATGATTGAGTGCCTGCGTTATGTGACTTGTGTCTTAAAAGTCTGCTTCCAGCCGGGCGGTGGTGGCGCACGCCTTTACTCCCAGCACTTGGGAGGCAGAGGCAGGCAGATTTCTGAATTCGAGGCCAGCCTGGTCTACAGAGTGAGTTCCAGGACAGCCAAGGCTACACAGAGAAACCCTGTCTCGGGGGGGAAAAAAAAGAAGTCTGCTTCCACATGCAATCTTTAGTGTGTCCTGTTAGACCTCGGAATATTAATGAAGCTAGGTGAGTAGCATGAGTTCCACCCAGCTCAGCTCTCTAACTGTCCTATGGAATGAGGCACTGCTCACCACAGAAAAGAGCTGTCTTAAAGTACAACTACTCAGAACGTCACCTCCTAAGACTCTTGAACTTAGGGGTGTCTCACCTTGTTAAAAGTTGTCCCTCATTGTGTGGAAAGGCCAGGACAGTACTATTTCAGTGGCTGGTTTAAAAACAAGAAATATGGGTACTGCCCTGAAAAGTGGTCTGTGCCCTCCAGAGTGGAACGTAACTGGGAGGTACCTGGCCTTGCCCAGGAGCTGGAGCACCCCCACCCACAGTGCCATGGTCGTGGAGATGGAGCAAGTGTCTTCTCTGGAGCTGGTTGCAGTGAATTGCATCTAAAGATTGTTCTGGTGCCTGAGCTTCGCAGTTCCTTAGAAGGAATCCCCTGGCAGAGGTGGGGTGGGC
The DNA here is from genome assembly GCA_019843855.1 of Hylomyscus alleni. Classification (NCBI taxonomy): domain Eukaryota; kingdom Metazoa; phylum Chordata; class Mammalia; order Rodentia; family Muridae; genus Hylomyscus; species Hylomyscus alleni. Next base: position 17,367 of record JADRCC010161700.1, on the reverse strand, counting down.
TCCTTTAGTCCTTCAGGAGCTATGGTGCTTGTCTGGATGCTCCACACTAGGCCCGACTGCCGAGTCATGAACCTTATATGCATGCTGCCTTCTGAAGGGTTACTTTGATTAAAGGGCCAATGTCTTAGATAAGAAATTAAAACTAAAATAATGTATGGGATAAAACTCATGTGTAAATCAGTTTTTTAATTCCTGCATTAGCAAATCTAAAGGAGTTGTTCATTGGTTAATTCCTTTGCCTTAAATTTCGATTTTTTTTTTTTTTAAAGAAAAATGTCGCTGAGTTTAATTATCCCCGAGGCAGAACTATCATATATACTAGATACAGCTCTCGGGTGCTGGGTTCACAGGATGCATCTGAGGTTCAATTACTGTCTGCTCCTAAATGTGGTTCGCCACTGCCCAAGTCTAGGCCTTCCCTTGCTCACAGACCAGCTCCCCGTAGGGGCTCTTTTTGAAAAGGAAAATAGAGAAGTGAATTTAGACTATAGGTCACTGGCCATTCCTTCCTACTTACAGTGGCTCCCATTTACAGACATCTCCAAGACTTGGATCCAAACACAACTCTTCCCTTGCCTCTGCTGACTTCCTGGATCCTATACAGGTGCAGAGGCCATTGTCTCTGCTCCCTCCCAGCCCCCTTTCACCAGGCTGGCTGTTGGAGAGCCCTTTCTTGCATCAAGCTCTACCTGCTCCCGAGTGCCTGTCCATGAGGCTGTGCTCAGACACCTCTGCAGGCTCCAGGGCTCTCACCTGGCCCACCATGAGACCTGGAAAGCAATTTCCTATTCACAATTATGTCTTTGCCTATCTTTTTTTTTTAATTTTCCTATCCTTCCTTTTTTTTTTAAAGATATATTTATTTTATATATATATGAGTACACTGTAGCTGTCTTCAGAGACACCGGAAGAGGGCATCAGATCCTATTAAAGATGGCTTTTAGCCACCATATGGTTGCTGGGAATTGAACTCAGGACCTTAGGAAGAGCAGTCAGTGCTCTTAACTGCTGAGCTGTCTCTCCAGCCCCCAATCTTTGCCTATCTTAGCTTAGCTTACACAGCCAGAACACAGAACATTATTTTACATGTGATCTTGACCTCCTTCTCTCTGCCTCAAGAAAACCTTGGTGATATTATTCAAGCCACTGAACTCTGAAGTATACGTTTGAAATAGTTCCTGTGTGGCTAGGGTATGGCTTAGCTAGAGAGTGCCTACCTAGCATGTGTGTAATAGCCTGGGTTTGATTCTGACTAATGCAAAATATTAAGTGTTTAACATGGAATAGTTGATGTTTTATAGAATTTATCACATATTTCTCTAAAAACTGATGTTTTAATTAAGTGGCTTATATCATTTTATAGTTGTGTATGTGAGTGTCTGAAATTTGACTTCGGGATTAACATTTCTGTAGAAGAAGGAGTTTTTGGTAAAATATGCCTTTAACACCCACCGTTTGAGGACTTAAAGGTGCCACAGCTGCCATATGGACAGTGGAATGTTAACATTATATGTCCAGGAGTCAGCACAGCTGTGTGGATCAGACATAAAAGGTGCAGAGCATGCTGCTTCAAACCTCGGTGTCACTGGTGCCTGGCTAGATACAAGGCTGTCTAGAGCAGTGCTTCTCAACCTATGGGTCCCGACCTATGCAGGGATCGAATATTAGGTGTCCTGCATGTAAGGTGTTTACATTATGACTCATAAGAGTAGCAAAATTACAGTTAAGAAATAGCAACAAGATTTTATGGTTGGAGAGCATAACAACATGAGGAAGTTTATTAAAGGGTTACAAAGTTAGGAAAGGTTAGAACCCCTGGTCTAGAAGAGAAGTCCTAAAACCAGTCACAGCGGGTGGGTAGGTATATCATCTATAGTCCAGGGTGGCCTTGAACCCCAAGCAGTCCTCCCTCCTCAGCCTCCTGAGTGCTAAGCTCACAGTCATGGTCTTCAAAGCTTGTTTTCTAATTGCTGGGGATGTTTTAAAATGGAAATAAAGCTTAGAAGAATAGTGGAAGGAGTGGAGGGATAGTTTGAGAGTGGCCTTAGTCTAGGGCTCTTGCCCCACCAGATGTCGCTAAGGAAAGTACCAAGCGTGTGCTTCCCTCCTTATCTCCTTTATGAATAAATACACTTTTGTTTTATTTTTGGTGTACACGGAAAGCTATCACCTAAGCACCTTGCTGTGCACACACCCTGCGTCCTTCCTTTTGCCTCTGTGATGGTGGCAGGCACTCTTATTCTGCTTGAATTGGATATCTTTTTAGTACTGGTGTTGTATGTATCTGGTCATCTTCCCATGCCTTTAAACCCTCCAAAATAATGTCACGATAGATTAGGGACTGAATGTTTAGCCTAAGTAAGTTAGCATGAAAGGGTAGGCAGGGTGGTACTGTACCACCATGGGTATTGGGGAGGGGGAGTACAGGGGCTGAGCCAGTTCTGCTGGTGCCCTGTTGTTCTTTTGGATGAGTGTCCCCTCCAGGAGTGTCTGCTAAGCCACTATCCTTCTGTGTCCTCCTGTAGGTAGCTGCGATTAACCCAAATCATCCACTTGCCCAGATGCCCTTGCCTCCCTCAATGAAAAACTGCATCCAGCTGGCAGCCTGTGAGGCACACGAGCTCCTGCCCATGATCCCTGACCTCCCAGCCGACCTGTTCACATCCTGCCTCACCACTCCCATCAAGATTGCCCTGCGCTGGTAAGTGTCCCATAGTCCAGGTCTCCATCCCAGGAGGCATTATCCTGGTCACAGCAGCGTGCCCTGTGTGTTCTGATGTCACAGGACCTAGGTATTTGTGTGTATTCTGAGAATGGATGGTGCTCTTTCCCTGGATCTGGTCATATGCAGTTTATTGTTTGTGGTGTCCAAGGTCACATCTTTGCTCACTTTGGGGAAATAGCCAGGAGTAGTGCTTAGACTCACCAGCAAGCCCCTTCATTGGGGAGGGGAAGGCAGTATGAAAAAAGTCACAACAGTTCTTGCTTGAAGTCTAGTCTGAGTTCGTTCTTAGCAGTGAAGAGAGTTCCTTCAGCACTACAGCTCTCTGAGTCCTGGGGAATACTCCACGGAAATGTGCGTGTGTGCCAGACGCAGCCTGCCTTCAAGAGTACCCTGACTGCTGGCATACTCAACAGGTGGTGTGTGCTCAGCTAGCCACACTGCATTGCTAGTCTTTAGCACCCACTTTTCCTTTATGCTGACAAAGAGCCTGTGTGCTGCAGTAGCCTCACAACCATCTGGAGGGTTCGGGTGAGAGCCATATAGCTGTGCTACACACTACACCCTTTGTGAGATGCCCACTGGGGTCTTCATGTCAGCTTGGCAGCCCAGCCTCAGCTTTCAGATCCTTCCCCAAACTCGGAGAAACTATAGAGAGGTGTAGACCTCGGATTGTGGCAGCAGTGAGGCCTTTGGATTTATCAGTGCACATTGCTGTTTTCCCATCTGAGCTTGGTGTCCGATCCCTGGAAGGGTTAGGAGTGAGTGCCCACAGACTGTGGTGGGCCTAGCAGTCACTCCCATATACACTCCATCCACTTCCTGGAAGCAAAGCAAGCTACTCCAACTGGTCCAGAGTGAGGCTAAGCTGACCATTATGGGCAGGTATGCAGAGAGACTTGTTGCCTCAGAATCCTTGTCTTCCTGCAGAGGAGAGGGTACATGGCCTTTTAAAATAGGCACTTTATGCAAGATAGAGAAAATATGTACACTTGAAAGTAATTCATAACCAAGAACTGAATGGATTCATGGTACCAGAAGCTGCTGTGGTTCAGGGGGCAGATGTATTCCTCTAGGCCATGAATAACCAAGTGTTCCTCATAGCAGCTGGCAGTGGAAATGGAGTGTTTCCATGGCAGAGATTGAGAGGAACAGAGAATACCCAGACTGGTGTACACTGCCAGACCACCCAGAAGAATGAGCCAGTCCACTCCACAGAGTTTCAGGGGAGGTAGTTATGGCCATTGGATGGGCTTTGTTAGGCTGTAGGGTCACTGAAGGACTTCATCACCCAGGACTGAGGGATAGTCCAAAGTGTGTGTGTGTGGAAATCCTGGAGAATTGTACTTAAGAACACGATCCAGGTAAGGACGAGCAAGGCCGCCAGTCCTCGTAGGGTGTGAGGCCGCCAGTCCTCGTAGGGTGTGGTCATATCTGACAGAACAAGCAGGAAGCTGTGGAGCGGTTGTGTGTCAGAGCTGCCAGGGCACTGTGAACTCTACAGAGCTGGCCACGTGACCACTTTCACCCCTGCCTTGAGACTCCCCAGCTTTTCTGAGTGCTTTCTGGGTCCAAGAATGGGCCAGGGTACCTGCTCTGTCGTGGCACTGTGTATCCTGCTACAGGCTAAGTCCTTTATGCAATTCTCTAGGCAGGTGATTAGATGTACAAGGAGGGTGAGCAGCAGTAGACACAAGCACCCATACAGCCTGACACATTGGCCTAGTGCCTGTGCCAGACCCAAGGCAGTCAGCCTTCATTGTGCCTTCCTGCACTGCCCTCAACTCCACACGGCAAGGGTTATGACTATAGGACTGGGCAGCTCTCTGGGCTCAACACCCTGCTACTGAGCAGAGAATGGGCTACCCAAAAAGCATGTTGTTGCTTAGGTGCCTGAAATCCTTTTTGGACTGAGGACATAGTTAAGTTTAAGTAAGCATTAAACCTTAGTAGGAAGTGCAGTAAGACCCAATTTGACAAAGCCGCCATAACAGGGACTTTGGAACCACTGTGCTGCAGCTGGGGAGAGTGGGCCTCACATCTGCGCCTGAGCTCTGGCAGCTCAGCTCAGGTGCATAGCTCTGTGATCTCAGGGAGGCCCTGCAGGGAGTCTGATAGGAAAGGGAATATAGTTTTTCATTTGGTACTTACCCATGTCTTTAGAATTAGGGTTTTTTTTTTCATTGTAAAGTCAGTTTTGTACTTTCTAATAAAAATTGAGTATATCTTTTCAGAGAATTAATGAAAAGTACAAAATGGGAGGGAGTAACCAACATTTTTATCTTCAAAGGATGGCAGATGTCAACTTTACTCCCATCACCTCCCATCACACTCTCCGTGTTTTCACAAACTAGTCTGGGGTTTTAGGGCTTAGCATTGTGAAGATGGCGGTAGGCGAGTTCAGAATTGCTCTCATAGTATCAGAAGGGTCAGTTCCTGAGTAATTCCAGCTCTTTGATTAGAAGCCCCAGCTCTGTTGTTGCAGGAGCAGGAACCAGATGTGACAAAAATAAGCACTGGGCCGGGTATAATCTGTAAACTGTAGTTTGCCAGTTTCTGCTGCAGAAACTTGAAACCAAGATTAGGCTGCAAAATGACAGTCACATTGAGGACAGCAAACGACCTAGGAAAGAAGGCTCAGGACTTTTCCTCCCTCCTTTCCTTGATAATATTGAAAACTACTGTCTTCATTATATATGGGAGGTTGCTGAAGAATGCCCACGTGCTTGGCAAACAGTTCAGGTGCAGCTGTGCTCTATGGGCACAGAGTCGGCTGTGCTGTTGGAAGGTGTGTCTGATGAAGAAGCACTTATCGAAGACATTGTACCGATTTTTTTTTTGTTTTCATTTTTAGTCTCAGGAAATTTGCCTCTTTCTTATTTCCAAAACTGACTTCAATAATTCTTAAGTTAACAACTGTAATATTCTCTGTAAGTAATTGCCTTGCTTCCCATATATATCAGTATAGTGGAAGCATCCAAAATATACATTGTTTTCCTTGAGCTGTTTTTCTTCCTTTGACTGAATGGCATAATACCATTTTAATTTATTATGGGCATATGTGTGTGCTTCTGGAAGCCTTGACTCAGGGGTTATGTGCTTTGACCTGCTGTAAAGGACCTTGATGCCTACTGCATCACATAGCACTCAGTTCTGCTGTCCGTTAATGAAAATGACAGCATTATTTTGGGTTGGAGTGAGGTCAAGAATTCCTCCCTTCCAGTTAAGCCACTGAGTCTCTGGGAGATTAAATGCTAACTGTGCAGTGTTGAAGATGTTTGCAGCAGCGGCAGCTCTGCTCCCTCCGCCCCAGCACGATGGCCCCGGTGAGCATCCTGTGGCAGGAAGGTGTGGGGCTCTCTGCCATCATTTCTTGTTTCAGATACTGTGGTGACACTTTATGTTGTCTCTGGAAGACTGCTAAGCTCAGACTCAGTAGAAGTTGCTTCAATAAATGTGAGATCTTTATCATTTTGATAGTATTGAACCGTCTGTCCTCTGAGGAGTTTTTGGAGCTCCTGTGTCCCACTTCAGTGCTAAGATCTCATTTAGGTTCTGTGATGTCTGATTCATATGCTGGAATACTTTGTCTACAGTTGGTGGAACTGTAGAGAAGGAGTAGCAGGTGTGGCCTTGTTGGAGGAGGTGTTCACTGTGGGTGGGCTCTGAGGTTCCGAGGCTCTGGCTGTTCCCAGGTAACTCACTTTGCCATGCAGTTGTGGATCAAGCTGCTCCAGCACCAAGCCTGCATGCTTTCGCCATGCTCCATTCCATGCTGGTCATGGACTCCAGAAACCTGAACCCCGAATTAAACATTTTCTTTGATAAATTGCCTTTGATTATGGTCTTTTGGTCACTGCAGTTGAGAATTAACTAAGACAGAGTTCATCTTTGTATGTATGCATGTCTGTGTATGCATTCATGTGTGTGCAGTCAGGTGTGTGTATGCCAGAAGACGTGGTGAGATCTCCTTGGAGCTGGAGTTCAAGAGGTTGTGAGCCACCTGACCCGGGCACTGGGATTGAACTTGGGTCCTCTGGGAAAGGCTGTGCCTTCTCTACAGTAAAGCCCAATCTCCTTCCCACTTGTTTACATTCTTTTTGTTTTTATTTTTGGTTTTTTCGAGACAGGGTTTCTCTGTGTAGTTCTGGCTGTCCTGGAACTCACTCTGTAGACCAGGCTGGCCTGGAACTCAGAAATATGCCTGTCTCTGCCTCCCAAGTGCTAGGATTAAAGGTGTGAGCCACCACTGCCCGGCTAGATTATTTTTCTTTGTTTGTTTTATGAGACAGGGTTTCTCTGTATAGCCCTGGCTGTCCTGAACTCCAGGCTGGCCTCCAACTCATGGGGATCAGCCTGCTTCTCAGAGTGCTGAGAGTGAAGACATTAACCACCACTGTCCTGTTCCTGTTAAGATCCTGAGAGAGGGATTGAGAGTGGCCTTGGCTGCTGATCCCGAGTGAGTTTGAATTCAGTTAGAGAGAACCACATTACAAGAAGCCTCAGACGGACACCTTGGAGGTGACAAGTGTGGAATAGAGGCATGGGCAGTGGAGACGGGCAAGGGCAGGCTGGGGCTTTCTGACTGACTGCAGCTATCCTTCCTTTCCCTGGTTGATAGGGAACGCAGCATTCTGGGTGAAGTTGCTCAGAAGACAGAGCTAGGAGAGCGGGAACATGAATTAGCATTGTAGAGAAAAGGAAGAGGCAAGAAGACAGAGGTGTGTGAAGACCTCTCCAGGGAAAGCAGGTGCGTCACCATGCTAGAGACGTCCAGCTCTGGGGGTACGGAGCTGAGAATACAGAAGGCAGGAAGGACAAGAATATAGCCTAGGAAATGCACTCAGACGTCAGAGTAAGCTGCAGCAAGAGTGGGTGGGTGGCAAAAGTGCAGCCCTCATGAGCTGCAAGACAGTGGCCAAAGCCAGAGTCCACATAGAACCCAGGGTGGCACTGAGTTGGCAAAGCAAAGTACTTTACCATGGAAAAGGAGCAAGAAGGCAGGGAGGCCAACAGCCATGACAGTGTGATCTGACACAACAGTAAGCTGAGCGGTGAGACCTAGGTCACACAGGCGGGGGAGCTGAGTCAGGAGCGGGGTCAGAATGCTCCTGAGAGAGAATGTTCCAGCCAAAGGGGGAGAGGTTAGTAATAGGTAATTACCCAGGTCCATCACTGCACACACAGCCATCTGTGCAACAAAGAATACACATTATTTTTTAACATTGTGGGCCATTTATCAAATAAACTGTGTCTATACTGCAAAGGAACCATGTATAAGCCCAGAGGATCTTCCTTTTGTTTTGTGATCCTGACCACACGTAGTAGATGGAATGCAATAATGAAAAGGCAGGGTTTAAAGGAATGCTGGGAGAGACATACCCTGTGGTAACTTTTTCATCCCATGCTTGAAACCCTAGTTTAAAAAATTAATGTATAGGGCTGGTGAGATGAAAAAAAAATTAATGTATAAAAATTACCCAGAACGAAAAGGTTGGGGATTAAAGAAGAGGTACTTTCTTTGATTGGTTTTCGTTTAGCTTATTATTGTCGTTAACATTGAGACAGAGCATTGCCATACCTCAGGGGCTTGCAGTCTTGCCTTGGCCTCCTACATGCTGGGGTTACAGCAATGTGCCATCGTGTCCTGCAACTTGAAGTAGTAAATGTTCAGGTTGAATCCATTGAAAGTACACAAGCAACAAGGTGCAGCTCAGGCCTCTAGTGAGAAAATGGAGATTGAGGGAGACTTTGCAGCGGCAGTGTATGGCTACCAGTAGAGACACCAGACAAGGAAGCATAGAAAGGATAAAGTGTGCGTCACACAGGTGGCTCATCTCAGGACAGCAAGACATGGCAGAGTAAAGGAGGAAACCGTATGATAGTCCTCACGGCTGCTGGAAGTGCACTGGGCACAGCTGGACCGCCCCCAGCAGACCTCTTCCGCATACTAGGAAGAGAAGCAAACACCAATGCTGGCTTTGGATTTGGTGGTTGCACAGGCTGAACATTATCTCTGAGCCCCAAAACAAGAGAGGTGCACCATCACTCCCTATTCAAGCCATACTGGAAGGACAGACATTGCGGGAAAACTGGAAGAAAAAGAAAAAAAAACAGTAGGCACTCATGTTGCCAAACAGGAAGCCAAAGTTATATATATGGGAGTATGGAGGAGACAGAGGAGCTCCTGAGACTGACAGCCTATTACAGCAGGGCCCCAGAACCTCAGATAAATACGTCCAAATCAGTTGAAGTCAGAAATACATGGCCAGGTGGTGGTGGCGGCGCACGCCTTTAATCCAGCACTTGGGAGGCAGAGGCAGTAAGATTTCTGAGTTCGATGCCAGCCTGGTCTACAGAGTGAGTTCCAGGACAGCCAAAGCTACACAGAGAAACCCTGTCTCGGGGGGGCGGGGAGGGGGAACAAATACATTTATTTTGTTTTATTTTTTTCTAAACACTACCTTGTAGCCATTAACATTCAGAAGTATTTGGGAATAAATATAACAAATATAGTAAAATGCATGTAAGTGCTGAGCTCATAAAACTTAATTATCATAGAGATTAAAGATGAGGCAGAAAATGGCTCTATAAAGATTTGAAAGACCCAACTCTGTCTGTATACCTTTGTGTGAGACAGGTTAACATGTAGCGTAGGCTGGCTTTAAGTTACTGGCAGTGCTCCTGCCACAGCCTCCCAAGTGCTGGGATTGCAGATACGTTTTTACCATATCTAGCCAGAATTCAGTATTCTTAAATGTTCATTTTTTTCCAACTTGATCTATAGACTTAGTGCTGTTCCAGTCAAAAATCTTGGCTTTAAAACTTACATAGAAGCAAGGACAGTTTAGAAAACTCAGTGTAAAGCCACCATCTTTACAGTGATGCCACGTGCACGCTGCCCATTGGTCTTGGACAAAGATGCCTAAATGGTTTTGTGGGGAAGGACTATTTTTCAAAAAATGGTGGTAAAAGCTGTATATGGAGAAAAAAAATCAAAGACAGAAAGAACCTTGCACCCTCACTTCTACCTTACAGAACAATGAACATGTTCTTACTCTGTGAGCAAGGGAGAACTAGAGAGCTAGATGAAATGGGATCTCCACCCTTACAGCAAGTTATTGGTAACAGCTGCTGCTGACAAACACCAAGAGCAGCTGCCCCACTGCATGCTGGGAAGATGATGTGAAGTTACGTTAAACTCGGGAAAGCTAGCCAGTGACCAGAGGAAGCAAAGGTAAAGTAGCCCCAGTGTTGATGGGGCCACATATGCGCACACACACGCTCACGGACTCACACGCTCACATGTATGCACACGCTCACATGCACCCTCAAACATGCACATACCTGCTCATGGACTCATGCTCATATACTCACACATCCACATACATACACTCACACACATACACATTCACTCATGCAAGCACTTGTCCAGCGGGAACACACCTGCTCTCACACTTACACACTCATGCTCACAGACACACACATTCACACATATACAATCACAAATGCACACGTGCACAAGATTGTCTCCAAATGGAATAAGGGCAACGAGTGTCCTCTGTGGGGACTGAGGAAGCACAGCCGCCTTGCTGCAAACTTGTTTCAAGCTGGTTTATTTTATCGTATGCAAATTGTACCTCATTAAAGTTGATTTAAGTGTTTTTAAATGCAGGATGTTGAGTGAAAAAATAAGAAGCAGCATTAGATTCATAGTGGAGTACTTTTTTATGTACAGTACTAGTCGTGCAAATGTCTGCATATATATCTCTGAGTGAAGATACAGCACACATGTCACAGACATCATGGAGCACTGGAGAGTCTCTCTGGTTTGAGACTTTGAGTGTCCAGAACTAGGAGTCAATACAGGAGTGCTGGTATATACACACAGGAGAGGAGATGACCTAGACTGCAGTTTTTCTGGCCACACATATGTATGAAACAGTAGACAGAAAAATGGCAGCATTTTTAAAGCTCAGGGTCTTCCAAGTCTACTCAGCTGTCCCGAGGCCCAGTGTGGGGCACAGTAGTGGAAGCAGCAGTCGCAGCCTCCAGACTCCACTGCTTCCGTCTTTACTGCATTGACTCAGCTTTAGGGACCTGTGTCCTTTGCAATGTTTGCTACTTCCTCACAGAGATGTGCAGCACATGGATGTTTCTATCTACAGAACTGTTGTCTTTTGATTTCTGGCTTCTGACTTGTGGTAATTTCTTTTGGCTCACACTCCTCTCCTGTGTTAATCTAAAATGGAACACATTATTGGGGTCACTCTCAGTGGGCAGTTTAGTGTATATAGAGTCCTGTCAGTGCCGACTGCCCTAGCACATCGGATTGCCTACAAGTATGGCTGAAGGGCAGCATGTGGCCAGAACACATTTTCTACATGAGCATGTACAAAAGAGATTGAGGTTGTATGCAGTTCAGCTCACAGTAGGGCTCTCACTGTACTGTGACAGTGCTGGGACTCTAGGAGAGCACTTCCCTCCATACCCCCCATACTCCTGTCTGGCCTCAGACAGTGGCTGGAGAACAGCTTACTGTCTGCATTAGGAAACAAACCATAACCTTGTTTTAAATTAGTTCTGGTGCTTATTGGAAATTGTGCATACAAAGCAGCTAAATGATCCCGTGTTTATGGAATGGTTGCTCCTGGCCTGTTTACCTGCTGGTGTGCATCCATAATGTGCTTCTGCCTGTCTGACTTATGTGCACATAGTATGCCTAGGCCGACACCAGTTATCAGCGATATTGCCACGTTTCATTAAAGTTCCTTGATGTTTGCAGCTATGTGCTCAGTCACGGACACTCGTGTCAGTGAGTGGTCAGTGGCCCTTGGCTGGTGGTGGCTGCAGAAGCTGCCTCATTCCCTTTCACATCACTGCATTGAGGTGCCTCTCTGATGACATCTGTGGCATGCCAGGACTGTGCTGTCACACAGGAGGACCTGTGCAGATGGTGGCACAGCACTGCCTGTTGTTTTCATGTGTTCTGAATGTATTCAGTGCACAGTTATCCTTTGTTTTCCTGACTCCTGGCTGTTCATACTACTGATGCCCTATTCATGACCCAGAACAGGCTTACATAGGCTTCAAAAGCCACTGCCGTGCTCCATGTGGCTAGTGCCACAAGCACACTAGCTCTTGCTTTTTTTAGCCTTTGTCTCCATTGTTGGTGATGTCGGTGATGTACCTGTATTGCAGGTAGCCTGCAGAGTATGCAGAGGATAAGGATTTAATGGAGAGGGACTTGCTTCCATCAGTTCTTTGGTGATAAGAAGGGAGTAGAGCATAGTGCCTTCTCTGTTGGGAACTCCTGTGATGGATGAGGTTGGAGGAGGGTAGATGCTCCTATCCTGGCCATGGGCCTGAAGTCAAGCTTAGAAGATGGAGACAACTTAGTGCAGCAGGACCTTTGAGTGTCCGAGAGCAGAGATGGTCCCCCAGAAACAAGAAACAGGGTGCAGTCCCTGAGCATGACTAAATTATATCACTTGTATATTCACCTGCCATCCCTGCATGCAAGGGAAGCTGATTTATCAATAATAGAAATGTACTGCTGTCAATCTGGAGGCAGGAAGCCCAAGGTCTAGGTGCCAGCAGATGTGCTGTGCAGTTGAGAGCGATGAAAGCTAGGGATGTAGTCCAGAGAGGATGAGCAGCGTCCTCTTCGCATGGTGGTGGGAAGCAGGGTGAGGTAAGGAAAGCCCTGGCTGGATTACTGCAGTCTCCCTGGACAGAGCTGCTCTAAATGCCCATTCTTAGGACCTCCTCCCAGGTCTTAGCTTCTACTGAACAGTGTGGGGGAGTGTGTATACTCAGACCATGACACCCATCCATGGGGTGTGACCCATGACTGGTGCAGCAGGCTCTGCCAATGCATGAGCACCAGCATGTAGGAGATGAAGAGGCCAGACACTTTACATTAGCTCTTTAAGAAGCCATGCTGCTGTTGAGCCAACAACAGCCAACTGTGCTATTGGCTCAAAGCAGCTGAGATATGGGGGCCCCTGTCTACCTCAGGCTCAAAGGAGACTCATTGCTGGGAAAGTTGTAAGAGGCAGAAAGCATCTTAGCCCCTGCTTCACAGGAGTGAGGGCCAAGGACTGCTTGGGCATCACACACAGTTCAGAGCAGGAAAGTACTCCCATTAGGAGCATGTTACCCTCAGCCATATGCACTCTCCTGAAATAAGCTAGGACATGAGAAAGAAAATCGGGGAAATCAATGAAGTGTAAATTAAAAGATGTCTCCCTGGTGTAAGGTAGCAGGGATGGGTGTGTGGTGCAGACCATACATCGTTGAGTGCATTGTGAGGAGTTGCTTTCAATGAAGGTCTGTTGGAGACTCTCCCTGGTCATTTGCCATAAGAACTGTCAGAGTGCCAGAGTAGAGATAAGATGTTTGCTCCCAGTCTCTCTAGCATTTACATCACATTACTCATGGCTACAGGACCTTAAGGAGCCTGCCCAAGAGTAGGTCCCTAGATCCCAAGCCGTGAGCCAGAGTTGCTACCTATCATTGATTATATCTGTATATGTCCATGTGTGTCTGTGTCCGTGTGTTTGTGTGTATGTGTCTGTGTATGTCTGTGTGTCCGCATGTTTCCAAATGTATCTGTGTGTATGAGTGTCTGTGAGTGTGTGTCTGGGTTTTTTGAACCTTGAGCTTCATGCATGGTAGAAGTGCACTCTATAGCTAAGCCACATCACCAGCCCTGCTGCTGATTCCTGAGTAAACAGAAACCCTTGCCTTCAGTCCTGCCCTTCCCACACATCAAAGACCAGGTCGTTCTGGACATCCCCCAGGTCTTGTGATGCTATTTGGTTCTGGAACCACCCTTCCTATCCTGGCCCTTTCATGACTCTCCTCCCGTGGCGGACAGCTCCCACCTGGGAGCTCTCAGTATCACTTCCTCTGCCTGCTTCTTTGCTCCCAGGCCAGAATGTCTGCCAAAGACTCGACATCTCATTTCATGCACCTGAAGTACCCTCTAGCTGTCTCTTCACTGATGCGGAGTGAGTGCAGGAGAGAAACTAATTGTGTTAGGTTTTCCTTATATACCAAATTAAGGCCCTTTGTTTGGTTTAATCTGTATAATTCTGGTTTTAAATGTCTGTTATTTTCATTTTATGAATTAAGACAGATGGATATGAGAAGTCAGCCACTGCATCCTCCTATTGGATAGTGGAAAAGCTGGAATTTGAACCCAGGACTCTGGACTTGCAAGGCTGGTTATCACCACCACTCTGCCTTAACTAATTTCATCTTTGTGCTTGGTAACATGCCATTCCTAGTGAGCAGAACCCTCCAGCATAGTGTGATCAGGCATAGAGGATCTGTCACAAATCTCTACTGTCAGACTGTGGCATTTTGAGCTGTATGGTGATAAGGTTACCTGACTGAAACTGGGCCCTATTCATGGCTCCTGCTGTTGCAGCTTCACCACAGTTTTTCACCAGCGCCCCCCAGGGGACTGCTGGAGGTACTTCAGATAAGAGGTGCTACAGTCAGGGCTGAATTATGCATCTCCAGCACGAGGCTTTAATATGTGTGCTAGTATGGAGCAGTATATTCTGTGAGTGCATGGAGAGGCAGTCCTTTAAATCGCCTCTTCCTTTTACGGGTCACTTTTTCTTTTGCTTTCTTACTCCCATGCCTATTGTCAGCCTGGAAGCGTGTCGGAAAGCACCTCCCTTTATTTTGATTTATGCCTATGCCTCCCTCCAAGGTAAGCCAGGGGCGTCTCTACACTGAGGACTGATTAGACTGCTAACTACTACTGGCCAGAGATTGAACTGAGCCCTCAGTGCTGTGGCCTCCACCAGCTAGGTTCTGCTGTGTGGTACTTGTGCCTTTAGAATTCCATTGTGCAGCAAAGCTCTCCTCAGGCCATCCATTCTGCCCCAAGTCCCCTCAGACTGCTGCTTTTGGTGACCAGGGTGGTAATAGGCCTTCCCCTGCATGGTGCTGTCTTGCTGTATATACTTCCTTGCTTGTCCACCTCTCCCATGAACAGAACATGTTGGTCTGGCTATCTGAGGAGCAGAGCTCTGAGGGTCTGAATGGTCTCTGGTCCATTCTTCCCCTTGGGTGAGTCAGTTTCTCTGCACCTCTGTAAGGATGGTGCTCTCTTCCCAACAGTAGAGGCAATACAGCTGCTGGGAAAGTACTGTGGAATGGAGGCTGTGAGATCTGTGTCAATCTGTACATATTAATAGTGCAATACACTGTAATTTACAAAGTACTTCCCACATGGCTTCACATGCACCTTTGCTAATAACCAGGACCAGTCAAGGCAGCCACAACTCAGGATGCAGGACTGTGTGATTGACTGGGGACCAGGTGCTTAACATGCCCATTATTGCAGCCTTTACTTATAGCTGAGCTCACCACGGGCCTTGACACATGCTCATACCAAAAGTACACATTTACTCAGACTCCATCAGCTCCTTACACGTTCATTCAGAAGTTCCTTTGCTCCCGCAGGCTTATTCCTCATCACCTGTTTTCTCGGCCTCTGTTTCGGCTTAAGGTCTCTTGTTTACGTCTTCTCAGATTTCATAAGGCTGCTGCAGATCACAGAGAAGGTGCTCTCTTCCCGCCGAGCACGTGCACCTGAGTGCCAGCAGCAACCATGGGCTGTGTGAGAGAGAAGGCAGCAGCACAGACAGCTTCACTCTGCAGCTACAGTGGGCCACAGGCACCTGAAAACACAGACACAGACGCACACACAGACACACACAGACGCACACACACACACACCCTCGGATAGGCTCCAGAGGAGCCTTCCTTTTCTTTCTCTTACTGCACAGTGTTCTGATATCAAGCAATGGAGAGGAAAACCTGAAAGGAATGAGCTCAGTCTATGCTACTGTTCCATGGTATCTGTCTTTTTCCTGCCCACACACTACATAATTCAAGTAAGCAGAATCCATACATGTTTTGAATTGTGTTTTCAGGCTAAAGACATTATTATCACCTGTTACTTTATTTTCAGGTTTAATATTCCATCTAGTGTTTCTGTGGGACAAGGCCCTTGTGCTACTTCTCAGAGCATAGCCCCTCTCCTTGTTCTGGACACTCTTACATGTGTTTCCAGAACGAGACTAGCATGTCAGAGAGTGGAACTCTTGAACTCTGCTGTTCTGAAGCTGCGAAGTACCTATCACACATCCAGATGTGTCACTTTCAGCACACCCCAGCCTTGCCTTCAAGGGGAAACTGTCCCACTGCAGCTGCAATAAGCAGGCTGTGTAGGCTGTGCATGATCTGAGAATTTTGTGGGCTATAGTGTATAAATCACTGTGAGAAAGGTCTGTCCTTCCCTACCAGTGTGCTCACCTGCTTCCTGAATCCTCAGGCCCTTAGTGGAGGAGTACACCTGATACTGAAGCCACAGCCCAGGAGCACAGCAGAGGAAAGCTTGGCAGCCTCCCCTGTTCCCTGCTGGAGGTGGAGGAGACCAAATATGTACCACACATGTCTGCACTTAAGTTTCATTGGAAACTAGTCTGACCTTGCCTGCTTCAAGAACATCAGGAATTGGCTGCTTGTCACAGCACTTCCTTACCTCCCATCCCAGGACTGGCCAGTATTTCTGCTGATGATGATAAAAGTGAATATAACAGCTCATGAAGAGCTCAGACCTATGTCACTGCCTACCTAGCCATGGTTGCAGCTCTTGCTTGCTCTAGGAAGCTTGCTCTCTGATAAAGGCTTCTCTTGCCTCTGGCTGGACTTTTCCTATAGAATCCTAAACCTAGACATGACTCTCATCGTGTCCACCTGCTTCTGTTAGGACAGTGTGCTTACAGCTATAAAGCAGCCAGAATGTCTGGTACCTGCCAACTGTTGGGTGATGAATTCAGAAGATGCTGCATTCAGAAGATGATGTTAATGTTCAGATGTGTTCTGGAAGGGGCAGGAGAGGAATGTGTATAAAGTCAGAGACAAGTTCTTACCTGGGCCCCTCACTTTGCCGTTTGCTGGGTTCTGTAGACCCTCTGAACATTGACATTCTCTGTTGGAGTAACGATGACAAATGTGAACTGCCAGCCCCAATGGCAGGTGGGCAGTGCAGCTTCTGTACTCCCAACCTGAAGGCCTCAGAGCCATTGTGGAGGGCTAGGATGCACCTTCATGGAGAAGACCTAGGCATAGACACCTTAAGATTGGAAGACGTAGGAAGGGTGCCTTTGAGATAGAAGACTGGGGTGCAGGACTGAGAACTGACATCTTTGGTTGCCCTGAGCTAGAGAAGGAGCTAGCAGGCGAAGACAGGGATGTTTCTCTCTTGTTTTAGTTTGTTTTTAATTGAAAAATGTGTACATTAATTAACTTTTAATTGGCAAGTAAGAACACTTCTTTGTCCTTGGCCATACGTCTTGGGTCCCACCTTTTGCCTCTGCTCTAACACAGATCATCTTCCCCTTGCTAGGTTTAAATCATACTGAACTTTTTCAGAAAGGGCCCTGCTTATAGATGGTTTATTTGCTTGTGTGAGCTAGGACTTCAGCATCATCCAACTTGTTCTACACTTCTGGATCTTCCTGCAAGAGCATCCCAAGTTCTGGGATTACCAGCCTGTATCACTCCGTCTAGCTTAATGCTTTCCCTTTCCCTCCCCTTCCCCCTCCCCCTCCCCC
>JADRCC010161698.1:0-17616 GCA_019843855.1 Hylomyscus alleni | reverse complement strand
AGGAGAAGGGGAAGGGGAAGGAGAAGGGGAAGGGGAAGGGAAGGGGAAGGGAAGGGAAGGGAAGGGAGGGGGAAGGAGAAGGAGAAGGGAAGGAGAAGGGGAAGGAGAAGGGGAGGGGAGGGAAGGAGAAGGGGAGGGGAAGGGGAAGGGGAGGGGAGGGAGGGGAGGGGAAGGGAAGGGGGGACTAAGAGAACAACTGACTTCCCAAAACTCAGCAGAAAGGATATAGGGGGGCAGCCCTTGAACCTGAGCCCCCTGGCCCCAGGCTTCTTTCCACTGTCCTGAGTGCATGGGCCTACTGGGGAAGACTTTCCACCAACCAATCTGGACCTTCCAATTCTTTCTTTCTTTCTACATGGACTTGTATAGTCCCAACTGCCCTAGAACTCAAGTAAATCTACATGCCTCTGACTCTTGGGTGCAGGGATTAGGGGCATGTATCACCATTTTTTTTAAAAGGCAGATATCATCTTGCTGTATACAGTTCAGGTTGGCTCAGACTCATGATCGCCTGAAATTCTGGGATTACACAGCATGCCACCACATTACCAGCCTGAACCTACTCGGATGTTTCTCAGGTCCTGTCGATTATCTCACGGCCAGCTCTGTGCCACTGGCCACACGGCACAGCTGGCCACTCCTGGGTCAGCTCAGACAGTGTTTAGGCAAACCTGTTTTCTTGGTCAGCCTGTAAGGAGTTGTGGAAAGGGATGAAGAGGTGTGCTAGTACAGATACCTGGATATTTGTTCCTAAGAAGGCAGATGGGCAGCTGGCTGGGCAAAGAAGCTGCCTAGGCTCCTGGAAACCTGCAGCCCCTAGAGCGCTATCCCTGCATGGTGCGCTATCCCTGTACGGTGCGCACGGGTCCAGAACATGAGTTCTGCTCACTTGATACTTCACCAGGAGCCAGTAGGGCTCAGATCAGGAAGGGTAACAATTAAGGCCTAGGCTGTGCGGTTACATGACTAGTGGGTTAATGCCAACTCTGCTTATGACCTAGGGCAAATGATGGAATTTATGCTGTCACCACTCCCTGTATTCAAACTTGGATATAATAACAGACACCAAATGCATAGGCTGTGCTTGCTGTTAGGGTCACGAGATTAAAAAGGACTGACAAAGGTGCTTATCAAGCCCTTACTGAAGGTGGGGGTCACACCCAACCAGGCAAGAGAAAACTGAGGCCCTGACTCAGGGCCCACACCCTCCCAACATCTCTGATAACTTGTGTTTCTGATGAGGAGATATACTTGCCCCTACCCCTTGTCAAGGCAGAAGTGGTGGCAGAGCCCTGGTACCTTGAGGATGGAGTTGTCCTGGCGGGTATTCTTGGTGTCGTATCCTTCCAATAGGCAGCAGCGCACGGTGGAGCCTGAGCCTGCAAACTCCGCCAGGTTCAAGTCAGTGAAGCCCAGCTGGGAGGGGAAAAAAAAACCTGTGGGAGGCTGCAGGGAGGAAGGCTGCTGGGCAGCAGATGACAGAAGGGTTAACTTGGGGAGGGCGGGGAGAGCAGGCTCACACCACAGCCTCACTGACTGTTGTATAACCAGGACTCAAGGACAGGATCCTGGTCAGCAGCACCAACGTGGCAGAGCAAGAAGCTCACATGTGGCACAAAGCACCCTTTGTGTGCAGTCCCAGGGTGCACTATGGCCAGTGTGCCTGAGATGAAAGGACATTGTTGTTTGTGACACAGACACATTGTTCCCAGGGAAACAAGGCCATGCTGTAGGGAGCTGACAGAAGAGCAGGCAGAGGAGAAGGAAGGCCCGTGGGAACTTGGTGCCGGGGTAGGGGGATGAGATACTACAGAGCAGGCAGGGCAGGATCACCATGAAGTCCTGGTGGAGGGAAGAGGCTAGCGTAAGGACATGAACCCAGGAGCCGGGCTGTTCCTCTTGGGATATGTGCACGTGGGAGAGACAGAGAGAGAAAGTACAGAGAGAGAGAACAGCTCAGGAGAGTCAGGTGGACTCCAAATCTACCTGAATAGAGAGAGGGAGGGAGTGCCTGGGTAGCAAGCTAACTGGACATTTATTGTGCACCAGTTACATACAAATCTCGACTACAGTGTTTTAGGGGCACAGGCTTCAGGATCAGGAAAGTGGGTTTGGATTCAAGCCCTTGTAATGACTCAGAGGGACCCCATTTTACAGTTTAGTCCTTCTGAGTGTATTGGTTTCCTCGTCTGCATAGTGGGATAAAGCCCATGGTGAGGTTCTGCTATGGAACAGCAGGGAAAGGTCTGGCAGCATCTGATGTGGGCTGGAGGGTCCTTGGCTATACACTGGCAGGTCTTACTCATGTGTAAACAGGAGACACCTGCCCTCTGACAGCCCCTCCAATCCTGGGCCAGGGCACACATGAAGAAGAGCTGTGGGCTTCTGGAGTTCTAGCAGTGGGGATGTCTGAACCCGTGCTCCCTTCATCTCAGGTATTACACAGGGTGAGAGGTGGGGTGAAGGTACAGCCCCACCTGTGCTGTGCTGACCGAGAGTACCCCGGAGAACAGAGACGGAGGACAGAACAGGCTCACTCAAATCCGGGCCATCTTCTCCCACTTGTTCCCATAGAGAAGCTTTTAATCATAGAGCTCAAGTCAGGGGAGGAGGTGGTGGTGGAAAACAGGCACTAATGAAGACCTGGGATCAACACAGCTCTACCACAGCAATGAAGGGCTGACTCTGTATCCCCAGCACACAGTGAGACGCTGCTGCCATTAGAAAGAATACAGAAAGCTGAGGTGATCTGGAAAGAGTCTCAGGACGCACTGGGTGAGTAAAAAGCCCACGCTGCAGAGTCTGTCATCAGTTTGAACAACTGCTGCTTGTGAGCACATGTGCGCAGCACTCGCTTTCCTGTTCCCTAAGTCATGTACACTTCATTCAGTTTTGTATGTGTGTTTCTTTTTCCCTTAGAAAACCAGAGGCAATGGTAGAGGACTTGCCTGGCATGTGTGAGGCCCTGGGTTCAATCTCTAGCAAAACATACAAAGTACAGAAGCTGGGTATGGTTGCACACTCCTTTGACCTTGGGAAGCAAAGGCTGGGCCGTTTTGTTAAGCTCTTGTTAATCCCTAGCCTGACTGGTGAAATCCTAGGAAAAGGAAGAAGGAAGGGAATGTGTGAAACAAGGCTCCCGCACCGAACAGCCCTCTTACCTTGGAATATGCCTTGCCACCTTTCAGCTCCTGCAGAAAGACAGAGACATATAAAGCATGACTAGGGAACCCTGGCCTCTTACAGATCTCCCAAAAGCACAAAGATTAAAAAACACAAAAACAACCCACAATTATCCTTGGAGTGGACACAGTAGGAAAGGGGCCTAAAACCACAGGTCGTCAGTCCCCCACATACCCTTAGTTAGCTCTGAGCTCACAGTCCCTAGGCTCAGTCACATGAACCCACCTCACCTTGCGCACAGACACTCGAAAGATGCAGGGGTCCAGCAGGCCTGTGGCCGGGTTAGCACTCATTTTACATACAAAGGTGAACCTCTTCCGCCATCGTACACAGTTCTCCTGCACCTCCTCCCTGCAGAGACACCATAGAGGAACATGGGATAGGTGAACTTGAGGCTAATATGGAGCCCCCCCCATTCCAGTCCTATCACAGACAGGGCAAGGAGTCTGCTGCCAGTGTTTCCATAAGACTACACTAGCACAGCCGGGCAGTGGCGGCACATTCCTTTAATCCTAGCACTTGGGAGGCAAAGGCAGGTGGATTTCTGAGTTTGAGGCCAGCCTGGCCTACAGAGTGAGTTCCAGGACAGCAAGGGCTACACAGAGAAACCCTGTCTCAAAAAAACCAAAAAAAAAAAAAAAAAAAGGAGGAGGAGGAGGAGGAGACGACACTAGCATGATTATAAACACACAAAAAGCATGAAATGAGAAATGAAGCATCAAAAAGCAGCCCTTGGGAGAGGAAAGGCTAGGGCGGCTAGCCTTTCAGGGGCACTGACATGCTGAGCCTCTACTCCCTGCTCCTTGACCTTGGCTGTTCCTGTACTCCCAGGTTCCTGCTGCCCACTTTATGTAACTCTCACTTCAATCTTCCCAGGATGAACTCACTCAACTCACTGTACAGATAAGTGGCCAAGGCTAGGCTAGCTCCCCAGATCTCCCGCCAGTCTATCGGGCCCACAGCTGGGTTCAGCCAGACTCTTCTAACGACAATAACCACAACAGCTAATGCTACATGCTGCTTCCCAGGTGCCAGGCACCATTTAAAAAACCGCAAAGTTGGTAGTCACCACAGCCTGCTCAGCCTGGGGAAAGCCGACAGCCACTGTCTATAGGAAAATGAAGGTTCTTTGATACCAGGTGAGATTCCAACTTTCTTGCCCTGGAACAAGACCACAGCAACAACCTAGCACTTCTAAATGAAGTGGCTGTTATGTAGTGGGGACTCTGAAAGCAGCTCGTCTAAACTTCATCTAGCTTCTGTGGGGGGGCTCAGCAAGATGTGAGGTGACAGCAGTGCACAGTCCCCACCCACCCCTACCCTGGCAGAACCGGTGCTCAGGAAGGGTCGGGCCTGGGAAGGAGGAGATGTGTGACAGCATCTCCATCCAGTGTACCCCACTACCAGGATGGATAGTCATGTAGACAGCCAAGATGTGACCTGCCCACACCCTGGGGGACCCAAGAAACATGGGTTACCTGCCAGATTCATGCTTTGAGGTGAGGGTCTGAGAGGGCTATGGTCAGGTGGTGCCTGCTTCACAGCCTCAGTGGTTATGAATCGCTGTCACCCTTTCTTATTGTTGGTGACACTGGGGCTCCAGCAAGATTCAGAGTTCAGGACTCACTAAGCAAGCTGAATTCACGCTGTCTAGCTGAGTGAGAGCCCCAGGCTGCCACATTGGCTCAGAGGCACAAAAGGCAGGAAAATCTGGCAGCTGAAGTCCTATTGGGCTTGTGAGGCCAGGAGTTCCACATTACCATATGACCTAGTAATTCTACTCCCAGGTCTACACCCAACAAAAAACCTGCATATAAATGTGCCAAGCAGCACGGTTCACAGTAGTAAAAAAGCAAAAGCAACCCAAACACCCCAATGGTGAGGGTAAATACTTGTGGTCTGCTCCTGAGGTGCAGTGAGTGCCCTTTAGTAATAAAAGGAAGCACTTACTGAAGAATGCTACTGACCTTGAACACATTACCGCTAAGTCCAGCCAAGCACGCAGGAGAGTCTAGTGTAGATTTTATTTATAAGAAATGCCCAGAAAGACAGAAAGCAGACTGGGGAAATGAAGAGTGACAGCTAAAGTGTGGCGTTTCTTGGTACAGGATTGAAATGGTCTGCAGATGACTGCAGCGAGGAGAGCACAGCCTTGTGAGCCTACAGACCCACTTGCCGATCACGGGCAAGGCCCTGGGTTCCATACCAAGCGCCAACACACAAGCATTAGAAACAAGCCCAAACTTTGAACTATCATCAAGTAGCCGGATTACGTGGTATATGAATTTATGTTGGTAGAGCCAAAAACAGAGTGCACAGAACATCTGATAAAGAGAAAGAGGAAAGGCCGGGCAAGGAAGGTGAGAGAGAACTGGGAGAGACAAGGCAGAGCTGCTGCCTGAGGCAGGTGTCCAGAAATGGGCCTTATAGCAGTGAAACCTCAAGAAAAGCTCCGAGTGGAGTGAGGTAAAGGGGACCAGCAAAGGCCCCAGCGTGAGAATACGCTTGGTAAACAGAAACATCCACAAGGATGGGCAGTGGGCAGGGGAGAGGACGACATCAGTGAGGGGCAGGGAGTCAGATGTCTGTGTCTGCTCATGGCTGTCTTGCCCCCATGGATGTGCCTTAGATGGAAGCAGAGAGCAGACTCATAGGCAGGAAGTGGAGGGGCAGAGAAGAGTCACTCTTGAGCAACTGAGGCCTGAGCCTAAAAGAGGACAGGCCTGGGAACCACTTGATGTGAACCCTCAGCTCCCCCACCACACAGACAGCTAGGAGTAGGAGCAGCTGCTTGAGACCTGCAGAAGCAGGAAGGGGGGACACTGGAAACACCCAGAGGAACTAGGGTCAGTCTGGGAACAAAGGCTGATAGCAATTTGCCCGCCCTCCTTTGAGGCTGTCTTGGGAATACCAACTAGGAAACCTGAGGCTCAAATGTGGTTCTGGTCAGTCCTGCTGTGCCAGGGAGAGCCAGTGACGTGAAGCCTTCCTTCCCAGGCTCTCAGGTGACAGGCTTGTTCCCTCCTTCTACAGGAAGTTAAGCAGGGCAGGGTTTCTGGGATCAAACTTGGGCCAGCCTCCTGTTGCCTAAAGGCTTTGAACAATCAATATTACAAGTCCCCACCTCTGAGGAAGAGCAGAGGCAGGCAGCCTTACCAGGCCGGACCCCAGGGTGTCAGAGTGAGGGTGTAATAAACATTACAGAAGCAGTCGCTTCTGAGTACCCGCAATATCCTCATCCAACAGAATTCAACACAAGGTGGCTGTTTCTATGTCTCCTTTTTACATGAAGAAAATGAAGTTTAGAAATGTTGTAAAGCAGCCGGGCGGTGGTGGTGCATGCCTTTAATCCCAGCACTTGGGAGGCAGAGACAGGAGGATTTCTGAGTTCGAGGCCAGCCTGGTCTACAGAGTGAGTTCCAGGACAGCCAGGGCTACACAGAGAAACCCTGTCTCGGAAAACAAAACAAAACAAAACAAAACAAAAAAAGAAATGCTGTAAAGCTTACCCAAGTAATAGAGATTCACTCTTACCTCCAGGCCAAGGCCTGGGCCATGCAGGATGACAGAGGCTAGAGGTTCCACTAGACCCAGGCCCTGTCAAGGAACAAGATTCCAGACAGAGCAGAGATGAGACAGCAGAGAACTCAGACCCAAAGGTGGGACTGAAGTTGTCAAAAAGGTAGTCATAAGCCCTGGTGCAAGAGCTGGCCAGGCTGGGTTTAGGAATTATTGGACTGAATCTGCTTCAAAGCCTCAGTGTGCTAGGTACTTATAAATATTCTGGATGGAGAAATAAGTACTAAGTACAAAAAACAGACAGAAATTCCTGTTTTTGAAGGGGCACTACTCTGGCAGTAGGTAAGAAGCAATGCAAGTCCTAGGAGGTAAAAAGGAAATGAGAGGATGTGGGCAGGGGCCAGTCACATCCCCCAGAAGTGAGGGAAGGGTGGCCAGGGAAGGTTCACAAGCCAAAGCAGTGAAGCGGTGAGTGAGCTACACGGATACAGATGAAGACATCAGGAGTTATCAAGAACCCTGAGGTAGGAATGTGACCAATGTGTGTGAGAAACAAGGGAGCAGAGCGAGTCTTGCAGATCGGATCTCTGGTTTTGAGGCCAGCCTGGTCTACAGAGCTAGTTCCAAGGCAGCCAGAGCTACACAGAGAAACCCTGTCTGAGGAGTAGAGAGGGTGGAGAAGAAGGAAAAGGAATAGGGCTTGATAGTACAGGCCTTTAATCTCAGCACTCCTGAAGCAGAGGCAGATGGATCTCTGAGTTGAGACCAGCCAGGGCTACACAAGAGATTCTGTCTTTGAAAACAGAAACGAAAACAAAACAAAACAAAAAAGTTAAGAAAAGGAAGAGAAGGGAAGGAAGGAGGGTAGTCTTGCTCATCAGCAGGGCAGCAGAAAAAGTCAGATACAGAGGGGCTTCTACAATATATCATCTTTGGTAGTTTCAAAAGGACACACACATGATGTCCAGAAAAGTCAAAGGTGCCCACAATATCAAATGAGGATGGGAAGAGAGATACTGTGTCATTTTTTTCCCTCTGAGGGATGGACTCAGACCTTATGAGTGCAGGACAAGCATCCTACCATGTATACTCAGCCTCTTTCCTTTCCTTTTCTCTCTTACTGCTGGTGGTCCTAGGGACTGACCCTAAGGCTCTGCACATGTTAAGCAAGCGGTCAACCACTGAATCAAATGCCCAGTCCCTTATTTTCTCACTGAATTGTTAATATCAGTTGTAAATTCTCACGATGCCTATGTGAGTGAAGGGAGTCTTCGAGTATATAGTCTTCTTCGAGTCTAGGAGTCTTGGAGTATATAATATGGTCAGAGGCCAAAAAGCCTTTTTGACTGGGTGTGATGCAGCTCGTGCCTTTAATCCCAGCAACCAGAAGGCAGAGGCAGGTAGATCTCTATGAGTTGGAGGCCAGCCTAGTCTACAAAGTGACAGCCAGGGCTATTGAACAGAGAAACAGTCTTGAAACAAAACAAAACAAAATAGCCACTCTGGGGAAGAGCAGCTCCTCTAATGCTGAAAGACCCAGAGTATCAAGGATGCTAAGAGCTCAGCATTACCTTATACTCTCTGTAACCTCAATGGGTTAGGAGGTGCTAGGAAGGCAGAGCCTGGGCCTGCAATGGCACCATAGGCCCATGCATAGCAGTGCCCAATATATATCCCCTTCATCAGCACACTGGGACATAGCCACAGAAAGCAAGAAAGTGTGAAAAGACAAACTCCCACTCCCTGCCTTGATATCACGGCTCAGGATGCAGCTAGACAACAACAAATAAATGTAAGATAACAAACCTTTAGCATTCTCAGCCTCAGATGACTCACTGAAAAAATGGCAAAAACCCTAGCCTCAAAGAGATCATCCCAGGCAGTCCTAAGAAGACCAGAGCCCGGAACTGCCATGCCAGCTCCTGGGACACCTGGCCTATTCATACCGATGCAAAGGAGCAATGGCCAGAAGGAAGGGGATAGCTCAGTCAAGCCTGACAAAACTGCAGGGGAGGTTGTTGGGTACTTTGTTTTTGTCTAAGAGTAGTTCTCCTAATTAAAAATTTAACTTTAAAGGAAAGGGGAGTTAAGTTAGGATGGGTGGTTATAAGCAAAGGGATTTGAGCCATAGTATCTGATTCAAGGCACTGCCAAGTGGGGACATACTCAGTGATGTGGGCAACCGCTATCAGGGCTGGAAGACTGGCAGTCAGCTCTCCCAGCTTGGGGTTTTTGGGTGTGCATCCCTGCTGCTGCTGCCGGGGGACAGGTAATTAAAGAGACAGGTTTTGCTTTTAGCTTTAAGACATACAATTAGATGTGCAAATCCCAGTGAAACAGGGCAAGCCCTTTACCCACTGTGGTCTCTGTGGCCAGCATGCAGTTATTTTTGAACTGTCCTAAAATAGAGTAAGTGCCCCACAAAACAGTGGTCTCAGATGCTCTGGACTTTCTGACAGGAGCATCTGACAAGAACCTCCCAGTATGTCTCCCCGACTGGCTCTGCCTACACCCTGCAGCCATGCAGACTGGTTTAGCAAGACCCTTGGACCTATATCTGTCAAGCAGACCTCTGTGAGGTATCCATGGATACCTCAGGCACCAGCTCAGTCTACAGGTATGGAATGAGCCTCCTGAAGTGTCCTGGAGCAGAGTGGGAAACGTGTTAGACAAGAATCAATCGGCGGCTGCCAGTATCTCTGAAAAAGGGCTACAAGAGCACTCTATAGAGTAGGATAGACATCTGGGGACACTGATGCCACAGCCAGGGTTTCAGAGCTGAGGTCAGCTAGGTAAAGATGAAAGAAAAGCCTCCAGCAATAGGAACAACACAAGGAAAGCCTGAAAGGCGTGCCCACTGCATGGTGACTCCTTTCTCACTGCTCAGCTCAAGTGGAATGTAGAGAAGACCATCAGCCTGGTGCCTGCAGAGCCACGTGCTAAGGGGGACCACGTCTGTCTGTTACCATGGCCTCTCTCCCTAAAAGCCTAGGGCAGAGCTGGCAGAGTGAGAGCTCTACTCAGTTCTCTGCCCCTTCTAGTGCATGAAAGCAACACCCATACCGAGCTTACTCTATGGGGCTGACGGTTCAAACACAGGACTGAAGGACGTTCCTCTGTCCTGAGGCCTGTAGAGACCCCATCCCTGTTCTGCATGTGAAGAAACCAAGGACCAGGAGGGTGGAACAAAGTCATAGAACACCAGGTCTCCCTGCCTACCATGAGACACCCTAGTTCACTGTGTCATTCCAGTTTCCCGATAAATGAAGAAAGTAAACAGATACTGTGGGAGGAAGGCAAGGTCACTCTATTGCCTCTCTGGTTTACAATAAACAGGATTAAAGAGGCCCCAGAGGGTGGGGAGGGCTGCAGTTCAGGCTGAAGTGAGCCACTTCCAACAGTTTCTCTGACAGAAATGTTCCCATCACAAGTCACCCAGAGTCAGGCTTCATGGTCCCCAGGAATGAGCTCACTATAACAATTTCTGTACCTAGCAGCATCACTGCTTACAAGGTGCAACAGGGTCCTAGAGTCTTGGTGGCCTTAGGTCTCCACCACGGAGGTGACAAAGCTGCCAATAGGGGCTCCCTCTCAGCCACAGGTTGCTAGGAACCAAGAGGTCCAGGGGGACTCTCCCCAGAGTTGACGCTAAGGTGCAAGCAGGACTGGCTGTTACTACAGGAGCAGAAAACAAGGGAAAGTGAACCTCAGGGAATAATAGGATGACTCAGTCCCTGTGATAAGGCTCCAAGGTGACCCTAAAACACTTCACTTTCTCACTAGGGGTCAAAAAAAAGAACGTGGGTTAACAGGAAAAGGCACTTGGTACACAAGCCTAGCAACCTGAGTTCTATCCCTCCAACACACACACATACACACACATACACACACACACACACACACACACACACACACATACACACACACACACACACACACACAGAGTTAAATACAAATGCCCATCACTACATCATTGACATACTTAGTAGGGGGCATTAGACTGGCAGAGTTAGGCACTCAAAATCTTCTGAGCAAAAACAGGCGAGGCCTAGTATGACAGGCATTTCCAGACACAAATGAGCACACAATGTTTACTAGCCTGCTACCAATAAGATTGCCAGCAGGCCTGCCAGGTCCATGGGCTCTGCAGGACAGTGATTTTCTTTGTGAGAGTTGCCCTGTACACTGTGGCACATTTATCTGCATCCTGCAGAGTAGAACAACTCCAGATGTGTCAAGCTGTTTTGGGACTTAACCAAATCAGCTCCAGTTGAGATGCTCTGTCAGGGGCCTGGGAAGTCACTCTGCGTCCATCTCTCAGGTAACTCTGGTACAAGGAGATAGACCTTTATAGGACCCAAGGAACCTCCCAACCTCGGCTATGCTCCTGGATCCTGGGAGACTTAGTCCTCACATTCAGCGTACAGGCACCAGAACAAGTTCTATCTCTTGGTGCCCACTCCTGCTGTCCACCTGCCCCTCCTTGGCTTTGCCCAGCACAGCCTGACCCCCAAGCTTTCCCTGGTTCCTTGTACAAGCAGTCCTAGTGATGCAATTTAGAGTCTAGGCTGATGAGAGGCAGCCCCAGCCCTGAAGGAGAATATAAGGAAACAATTTAAATCGACAACATCTGCCAGTGCTTTCCCAAAGAGAACTGCACAGCTGCCTGGGGAGGGGCCCACCCCAGGGACCAGCCAAGGCATCCATCCAGGGGCTGTAGGCCAGGAGGGCCAACGTGGCAGTCCAACAGTGTTTAGCTCCTGCCAGGAGTTGAGGGCCACGTGCAGGGGAAGCAGTTCCCTACAGTTCTGGCACACCCCTCCTCCTGTGACGAGGCAGCAAGAAGTTCCTAGAAGCCAAGCCACTTGGTGCCCAACACTGGAGAGCTTAGAGAAGCTCCTTCCGCCCCATGCTGCCTTCTCTGCTCCCCTGCTGGCAAGAACCCTAAAAATGGCTCAGGGGTTGACAGAAAAGCTGGGAGTGCAATCTGACGTTGGCAAGTTACCCCATCAAGCACAATGTGAGCAAATGCAGCTTTAGAAACTGCACAATTATCGACGGACACTCAAGCTGGCTGGTTTAGGAGCATCAGATTAAGATACACCTGGGTTTGAATCCTGGTGCTCTTTAGTCATGTAATCTGGAGACTGACCTTCAAAACATCCAAGACAGGTAGGTGTTGGCAGCCTTTGTTTGCAGTCACAGACTGTCCTGTTACACCCTCTGCTCTACGGCCAGGATACACAGACAGCTCATGTTACCACCCAGGCAAATGCCTGTAAACCAAAGTCTGAAATATGCTAGGAGTCACTAGCTTTTTCTTCCTTCCTTCCTTCCTTCCTTCCTTCCTTCCTTCCTTCCTTCCTTCCTTCCTTCCTTCCTTCCTTCCTTCCTTCCTTTCTTTCTTCTTTCTTTCTTTTTCTTTTCTTTCCTTTTCTTTTGTTGATGGTAGCGTTGAAACTCAGAGCTGTGTGCATGCTAGGCAACACTCTACCATCAGGCTGCACCCTCAGGCCCTAGTTCCTGGATCTTGCTCTTATGTGACAGGATCCATAGTAAGCTGCTGGCTTTGAATCCCATGTACAAAAGTGTCTCGTGGCTCCTGTCTCCTGGATGTCCTCCTGAGTGCCAAGTGCTTTTCATGTGCTTACTTCATACTTATACCTCACAGATCAGGACACTGATTCTCAGGGAGTTCAGGGACTTGAGGGAGTCCAGGAAACTGAGGGGTAGTCTGTACCCCTTGACACAACTCTACATTCCCAAGATCCCTGGGAAATCTGCCAACATAGGAGAACCATTCTCAGGTCTCAATGACAGCAATGGCGCTCTGTCACGCCAGAACCCTAAGCCCTGTGACCTCATCCTTTACCACGAGTATTCCACACAAGGGAAGAGATGGTATTGCATCTGGTTCATACCAAGGGACAGATGGCCACAGGTCCATAGCCCATCACTCCCATGTCACAGGCTAGGAATACACACAAGAATTTACCTGCCCGAGGTCTGTAATTTGAACCCATGCCCAACACTGCATTTTTCCATGTTAGGGCTGGAAAACAGAGGCCCTGGGAATTCAAAGGAAGAAGACACACAGATGACACACGGGGATGTGGTACCAATTTCAGTCCCTAAGATCCAGACTATTGGCATACACAGAGCTGTTGAGATGGACCTCATCAGGGGACTTCCCTTCCTATACCCAGCAGGCTAACTTGAGTGGAATAGGGAGGCAAAGATGGGTCCAAGCAAGCCTCTGCCACCCACGAACGCTAAAGCTCCTTGGGTCTCAGTCACTTTCTTCCTCACGGAATTGCTAGTGCCTGAACTCAACACACTAGGAACCTCTGCTGAACTGTGGACGTGGCCGAGTCCTGTTAAAGTTCACAGAGACGGGCCTCACAGGCAGGTGGTCCTGGAAGCATGCAAAAAGCACCGACCCAACCCTCTTCCTTGCCCTGGACCCTGGATCTGGCCATTTCTCCAGTCCTGAAACTCAGCTGTCATGTTCAGAGAGGTGTGGCAGGTGGCCAGGAATGTGTGACCAGTGACTCAGGCCTGGGTGGTATTTGATTCACTTGAAGAGGAAGGAGTGAGAGGAAGGAGAGATTCCTATCCCTGGGGCCTGGTTCCTGAAATGACTGGACTCCAGTCATGGGGATACCTTCACCCAGGCCCATCTTAAGGGCACTCCCTATCTGTGCAGACAGGACTGGGTCTTGTGTGTGGTTGGAACCCAACAAGGCCCTTGTCTCCCAGAGTCAAGTAGAAGCAGGGTGTCTGTCCACTAACAGTTGTCTCCTGTCCTCAAAGATGGTGCTGAGGATCTGACAACTGAATAAGAGATCTCTGTAGTCTATCTCCATAAAGTCAAGCCTTTTCATAGGGGTACAACTTCCAGGCAGAGGCTTTGCAGATGTGTGTGCCTGCAGCTTGTTCTCTGCAGTCCATGGAGTCAGGGACCACCATCATTACTACATCTGCTACCCAGGTGTTCCTGCTGCACATAGGATTCCCCATGGCCCTTTGAACTTCTTAAGGTGACAAGATAACCAGGAGTCGTTTAGGCAGTCACCTCTCTTCACAGCGGGGCCCTGACTCAGACCTGTTTGTCCAGCTGTGCTCAGCAGCAAGCCAAGATTCCGATCACAGGACAGAAGGCGCAGGGTCAGACACCACCATGAGGCCCTGACTCACAGGGCTCCACCTCCTCCACAGACACCTGAGATTGCAGACTCAAGACCACTGCCACTGCCACTAACTTCACTCACATTTACCAGCACTTACTAGGAGTCAGGCTGAGTGGCCCTGTCCAGATGCAGGCCCTACACAACAAGGATAATCCCATCCTCCTTGAACCACAATGCCTTTCAACTCCACTCGAGTGCCATCTCGGATCTTGCCTTGGGCCTTTTTTGTTCAACAGGATCATGTGATGGGTCTGTGATAATGGCTGCTACAGAGGATGCCTTCTGAAACTTAAAACCCCAAACAGTCCACCCCACTGCTGCCCAAGTAGAAAGGCTGTCTTGCCTACATCCAATATGGGCAGGGTCAGCTTCACGACAAGGTCCAATTTTTCCCTGTGACCCTTTTGACAAACACAAACAGCTGAGCCTAGGCTGTCTCCTCTTGGGACTTAGAGGGCTAAACCAGTCAAAGGTTCATCCCAAAGACAGGGTTTGGAGCCAGGTATAGTGGTGCACATCTTTTATCCCAGCTCTCAAGAGGCAGAGGCAGAGGCAGAGGCAGAGGCAGAGGCAGAGGCAGAGGCAGAGAGGCAGAGAGGCAGAGAGGCAGAGGCAGAGGCAGAGGCAGAGAGGCAGAGGCAGAGGCAGAGGCAGAGGCAGAGGCAGAGAGATCTTTGTGAGATCCAGGCCAGCCTGGTCTATATAGTGAGTTCTAAGCAATAGGACTACATAGTGAGACCTTGACTCAGAGCTAACAACAAAAGGTGAGGGAACTGGGCAGTGGTGGCACTCACACCTTTGATCCCAGCACTTAGGAGGCAGAGGCAGGTGGATCTCTGTGAGTTTGAGGTCAGCTGTCTACAGAGTGAGTTCTAGGATAGCTAAGGGAATAGAAAGAAACCCTGTCTAAAAAAGGAACAGAAAAGAAAACAGAAGAGAAGGTAAAAAAAGAAAAGCAAGCAAGCAAAACCAGAAACACAAAAAGTGAGGTTTTGGAGTTGATGTAAGCTTAGTAGCAAAACTCCATCCCCTCTATGCTCTGCCCTTCTCAAGAGATGGTATGTATGCATAATGGTCTCTGCTGGCTTACAGGCCCCAGGCAGGAACCACAGGTATCAAGGCCAGGGCAGTGAATGGCTCAGCTCTAATTAAGCATGTTTCAACAGGTGAGCTTCAGGAAGAGAGAAGAACAGCAACTGAACAGGGAAAGAAAGAAACAGGAACCTTTCCTTCCATGCTTGCAGCTCCGGATCCCCTCCATGCCGGCTTTTACTGAGCATGTGCTCTGAGCTATAGGCTATGGTGGGTAAGTAACCGGTTCACCATGGCTTCCCGGTACCAAGGAAGAATTCATTATCCCATCCCAGGCAATGTTCTCACACCCAGTGGTCTGGTGGTAACCTCGGGAGCCCACAGAGCTTTCAAACTGCTAAGCTCCATCCAGAGCCCAGCCCTGCTGTGTTGGGGTTGTAAGTGGTAGAAGGAAAATCCCCAGACCATGAAGACTGCCTGCCTGCAACTGCCAAGAGGAACCACTGCCTTGTAAACAAGAGCAAACAATGCTCATCGGGTTGGAATGGTTCAGGCTGGCTTACCAGAAAGACCCAGGAAAAGCCCCAAAGATCAACTTCAGACTTCAAGGCACTCTTGCATTTTGTCTTGAAAGCTTTGGTGCCCACCTAGAGCCCAGAGGTATGAACAAATCAAGACCTGTTTCTGAAGCAGAGGTGTGCAGCTTACAAGTCCTCAAGAAAAAAACATACTGTGTAACTAAGCCCAAGAAGAATTCTGCAGACTAAAAGGCCCTTACATACAAGGCCCCAACTCCAACAAATAAAACCTCACTTTTTCTTAACCAGACTGATGTAGAACTCTACGTAAGTATTATCATGAACTCCTGCTATCTTTGAGTTTTACTGCTATGAAAAGACACCATGACCAAGGCAGCTCTTTTTTTTTTAAATTAAAGATATATTTATTTATTTTATGTATATGAGTACACTGTAGCTGTCTTTAGACACACCAAAAGAGGGCATTGGATTCCATCACAGATGGTTGTCAGCTACCATGTGGTTGCTGGGAATTGAACTCAGGACCTCTGGAAGAGCACTGAGCCATTTCTCCAGCCCCCCCAAGGCAACTCTTATAAGGACAACATTTAATTGGGGCTAGCTTACAGGTTCAGAGGTTCAATTCCATTATCATCAAGGTGGGAGCATGCCAGCATCCAGGCAGGCATGATGCTGGAGGAGCTGAGAGTTCAACATCTTTAACTGAAGGCTACTAGGAGAAGACTAGCTCTCACGTGGTTAGGAAGAGGGTCTCACTGCCCACCCCACACCAAAACATTTCCTCCAACAAGGCCACACCTCCTAATAGTGCCACTCTCTGGGTCAGGCATATTCACTCAAACCACCACATTTGCCTTAGGTCTTTTGTCTGTAGTACTTGTTCACTTTACCTGTTGCAGAGTGTCTCCAGATGGTCCATGGCTGGGAAGATAGCCTTCCTGGCCTAACACAATTGCCCTCCTGTAACTGGCAGCCCTAAACAGTCTAACCTAGTGCTACTTTTAGTAGTTCTAAAGTACAAGTCTGGGACCTAGAGAAATGGCTCAACAGTTAAGAGCATTGGGTGCTCTTCCAAAGGACCAGGGTTCAATTCCCAGGAGCCATGTGGAGACTGATAACCATCTGTAACTACAGTTTTAGGGGATCCAACACCCTTTTTGGTCTCCATGGGCACTGTACACACATTGTATATTGTAACTTTAATTTTTCAAATCCTTTTAATTTTTGTTCTTAAATGCTTTAAACTCCCTTTTAGCCCACCACCCACCAGAGGTAATGGAAAAGAGAGGATACAGGGGAAGTGGAACTGTTTAGAAATGGTGCTTTGGAGCAACTCCTGTCTGTGTTGTCTGGAAATCGGCAATTCAGCTCACAGGTCCACAGCAGCAGCTCGGATCTATTCGCAAACACCTCACAGATACACCAGCAGTCTAGTTTGGTAGAGTCAGGATAACAAACATAGATCAGTAGCGGTGGCACTACCTAGCAGACAGTCAGGCCTTAGCCTCGTAACAAGTCAGCAAGAGGGGTCCAGAGGGACGCCAAGGAGTTCTCGGCTGTGCCTCTCTCAGTAAACTGAAGATCGGTGAAGACGGGAGACCCACAAGCCTTGCACAGCTAGCTCTATAAGCAAGCCTAGCTCAGTCACTGTCCTTCGTCCTGTTTATCCCTTCTACACATCATGTGTCCTCTACCAGTCTTGCCTCAGCATGTGTGTCTGTCTCAGCTGACATCACTCTGCCTATCAGCCTGAGTCCATGGTAGTGGAAAGAAACTGCAGCACACCACTATACATTTCTCTGTGCATTTCCCTCTATGGAGGCCCAACAAATGCAGCTCAACTACGCAAT
This sequence comes from Hylomyscus alleni, assembly GCA_019843855.1. Taxonomy (NCBI): domain Eukaryota; kingdom Metazoa; phylum Chordata; class Mammalia; order Rodentia; family Muridae; genus Hylomyscus; species Hylomyscus alleni. Next base: position 303 of record JADRCC010161698.1, on the reverse strand, counting down.
GTAAGGCGGACCGATACATGCTTGTCATTAGCAAAGAATCCTTCATCAGGTGTCCTTTCATGTCTTTGCTCCAGTAAAACACCATCCAACTGACTTTCCAAAGAACCCTTAAGTTTCCACTTCAGTGTACAGATTTACATGAAGGCAAAACACTCATATACATAAAAATAGTAGTGAACTAAGAAATAAATAAAATCCAAGTCTGACTGATCCAAACCCACCTTGGGTTTGTCAGCATATTGTCAGGTCTACCCCCAATTCCCCTTTCTAAGAACAACCGCCCGCCTGCCGCCCCCCCCCCCC
>JADRCC010161696.1:0-10008 GCA_019843855.1 Hylomyscus alleni | reverse complement strand
AAAAAAAAAAAAAAGATATTATCAAAATCAGCATTGCTGGCCAAAAAAGATCATGCAGAAAAAGAAAGAACACAGAGTATCCCACCACAGAGGGCAAAACTGCTGAGCCAGAACAATTTCTGCTCACGCCAGGGACCTCCAGGAGACTTGGTTCCAAGGAATGCACGTCTCGGGCCTGAACATACATCCTGCACCTTGTGCGGTATGTCACACAGACTCCACCGGAGTTGGTGTGGCAGCAGAGCACCTGAAGCGCGACATCTAAGGCAAGCTAACCTCTGATCTCCACTTACACATACATACACATATAACAATTAGAGGTGTTATCAATAGTGTGACCCATGCAAGACTTCTCACCCTGTAAGACTACATCGGGGCAACACTAAGAAAAAGAGCAATGACTGCTGAAAACAGGACCCCTTACTTCCCTGCAGGATTTCCTCTTCTAGTTACATTATGTGCGGAAGCCCTCTTCCATGGCATGTCTCACCATAAAGGAATATATATATATATATGACTCCAACTGGCAAAATATGTCTTTGGATCCCATTAAAGAATCAGGCATAAATCAGAGCATTTGCACAACAGGTAACCACAACTATTCAATAATTATAAGGATACAAAGCTATCAAAAAGCCTACTGAATAAAGAGCAATTTATAAATTGTGTCATACAGTATGAAAAATACAAATACTGTATTTTGTCTTGCAAAGTCATACTACTTAAAGCCTATGGACACACACTTAGAAGTACCAACCATGGGTACGAGGAAGCAATGAATTAAAAGATGTCATACTCTGGGAGGAGAGCAAGGAAGGAGGCTCTGGAGGTCCCGGGGACGAACCCTATCATACTTCTCTCACAAAGGACCTGGAACAAAGGAGCCACTACGACTCATTGTGAGCGCATGTGTAGGTTCCTGTGCCTGCGCACAAGCAGAACCTGTAGGAGGGCATCCGGTATCCTGTACTATCTCCTGCCTGCTTCTTTCCCCCAGAGCTAGGCTGATAACTGGATGGCAAGCCCCAGAAAGCCTCCTTCCTGTCTATGCTCCCACAGCACTGCAGCTTTGGCACCTATGCAGCCATGTCCAGCTTTTTAATGTCGTTTCCTAGGTCCAAACTCCTTGTGTAGCTCCTGGGTTCTTACTCACCCAGCCATTTTTCCAGCCTGAAACTGACTTTTTTTTTTTAAACATTTATCTCCCTTTTTTTAAAATTTTAATGTATTTTACTTTTATTTTTTGTTATTATTATATTCAACACAATATATATTTTTTATACCAATCATAAAAATGATAGACTTGTTATTAAATGAACATAAAGAGATAAAGTCTTTTTGTTTGTTTGTTTTGTTTTGTTTTTAGTAGAGTTTAAAATCTTGGCTCTTACTGTGGTACAAACCCAAAATAAGAGCAATTTTTAGACATTGGAGTTCATTGTAATAAGGCTGTACTTCAGTGACCCTCACATCACCAAAGGATTTTACCTCCATAGTAGCTAAGCTAAAAGTTGACAGTTCTACTATGCCAAGGAATGAATTGTAGGCACGATTTTTTGATACATATTTCCTGCTATGGTCAAAGCTATTTGACTTGAGTGATTGTCTTCGTTCTCAGCCCACAGGGAACAGGTTACATTCATTTAAGAAATGGTGTGTGTATTAAGATGGTCTATCCATAAAGTCATTCACCAACTGTTTCAATGAACAATGGTTCTGCTTGGAGGGTGGCACAGACATTAGGTGAGGGTGAGAATTCTGGTTCATCAGCTGTGATGATTTTGAAAAGCATTCATCTCAGAGAAAGAGTAACTTATAAGATCATCTTCTTCAAAATTGATACAATAATGATAAATAGCAAGCAAAACATTCAGTCTCACTCTTTGTTGTTCTCTTACAAGCCACCTCCCAAACTAATTGTCTATGTTTCTTTTGGCTTTATAAATAATTTTGAAATATGTAAGCTGTTCTGAAAACCATAGTGTAGTGTAAAAACATCAAACAAACAATCCTACTAATAGACGAGATGGGAGAAGCAAGATTTCAAGATCATTATGTGGTACCCAGCAAGATACTGTCACGTACAAACAAGCAGAAAATGTATATGGATTGTACAATATTGGACCTATTTCTCCAATTAACAAATTAGAGAGTCCACTGGATGATGGCCAACAAATTTCTAATTCCTCATATTTTTGAATTTCAATAGATTAAGATATTTTGATATTAATTTTCATATTAAGAGATATTAAGAAAAAGTAATTGTTACTTCCTGTTATTTTTATTGTTAGAGGTGGAATTATGTTTGTGTGGCTATCTTCTTTTGGGTTTGTTGAAAAATTACTTTCTTGCTTTTTCTAAGGTGTAGTTTCCCTCTTTGTGTTGGTGTTTTCCATCTATTATCTTTTGTAGGGCTGGATTTGTGGAAAGATATTGTGTAAATTTTGTTTTGTCATGGAATATCTTGTTTTCTCTATCTATGGTAATTGAGAGTTTTGCTGGTTATAGTAGCCTGGGCTGGCATTTGTGTTCTCTTAGGGTCTGTATGACATCTGGCCAGGATCTTCTAGCTTTCATAGTCTCTGGTGAGAAGTCTGGTGTAATTCTGATAGGTCTGCCTTTATGTTACTTAGCCTTTTTCCTTTACTCCTCTTAAAATTCTTTCTTTGTTTAGTGCATTTGGTGTTTTTATTATTATGTGATGGGAGGAATTTCTTTTCTGATCAAATCTATTTGGAGTTCTGTAGGCTTCCTGTATGTTCATGGGCATCTCTACCTTTAGGTTAGGGAAGTTTTTTTTATAATTTTGTTGAAGATATATACTGGTCCTTTAAGTTGAGAATCTTCACTCTCTTCTATACCTATTATCCTTGGGTTGGTCCTCTCATTGTGTCCTGGATTTTCTGGATGTTTTGGGTTAGGAGCTTTTTGCTTTTTGCATTTTCTTTGACTGTTGTGTCAATGTTTTCTATGGTGTCTTCTACCCCTGAGATTCTGTCTTCTATCTCTTGTATTCTATTGGTGATGCTTGCATCTATGACTCCTGATTTCTTTCCTAAGTTTTGTATCTCCAGGGTTGTCTCTCTTTGTGATTTCTTTATTGTTTCTATTTCCATTTTTAGATCCTGGATGGTTTTGCTCATTTCCTTCACCTGTCTGATTGTGTTTTCCTGTAATTCTTTAAGGGATTTTTTGTTTCCTCTTTAAGGACTTCTACCTGTTTACCTGTGTTCTCCTGTATTTCTTTAAGGGTGTTATTTATAACCTTCTTAAGATCCTCTATCCATCATCATGAGAAGAGATTTTGGATTTGAATCTTGCTCTTCCGGTGTGATGGTGTGTCCAGGACTTGCTGTCATGGGAGAATTGGGTTCTGATGATGTCAAGTGACCTTGGTTTCTGTTGCTTATGTTCTTGCCCTTGCCTCCCGCCATCTGGTTATCTCTAGTGCTACCTGCCCTCGATACATTTGACTGGAGCCTGTCCTTCCTGGGACCCTGGTTGTGTCAGAACTCCTCAGAGTTCAGCTGTCTCTGTGATTCTATGAGTCTGGGATCCTGTGATCCTGAGATCCTGATCGTGTCAGAGCTCCTGGGAGTCAAGCTGCCTCTGGGACCCTGAGATCCTGGTGTGACCAAGCTCCTGGGAACCTGGACATGTTAAAGTGCCTGGGAGTGGAGCTTCCTCTGGGTGTTGTGGTACTGACTGTGCTGAGTTTGTGCCCAAGGTTTGCTCCAAAACTGACTTATTTTAAGGTATAAAATTAGGTGTATGATGTCAGAGAAGACTGAGAAGACTGGATATCCAGGTTTCTTATATGTATTATAGCATTTTAACTAAAATGGCATACAACTTTTAATTAATTAATCGAAAGAATTCATTCAATGACTAGAGGTTTTCCTGGGACTGAGATATTCACCAGTTACTCCAGTGGAAGGTCACCTTTTTTACATTTAAACAAAAGATCACTTGACGGTCACAGAACACAGTGATATGAAGTTCCTGGTGAGATATGCTGAGGGCACAATGTCACCTTTCAAGTTGATTCTGTGGAAAATACTTAACAGGAACCTAATCAAAAGGCAAGAATGTAAGCTCTTTCTAAACAGCTAAAACCTATCAACTTCTCGTCCTCTTAGAAAAGGGGGAGTACCAAGGGTTGCAGATACAGATGACCGAAGAGGTAAATAAATGTGCCATGTGGTTTTTTTGTTTGTTTGTTTGCTTTGTTTTTTTAAGATTTTTCTGAGACAGAGTTTCCGTGTAGCACTAACTATTCTGGATTGCACCCAGCTGTGAGTGATTCTAAACTAAGTTTTAAAAACAACTGAGGAAATCTCAGTAAGGAAGAAATATTAGAAAGTGCTGAGTTTTATAGTAAAATGTCTAAAACATGGAGAAGATATTAGTTAAGGAAAATGTGCTTAAGCATCATTTCAGCATAGGTTAGCACAGCAGGAGGAAACCTGAAATACATATGCATTCAGGAGAGAGCACTAGTGACAACAATGACTAGACAAGAATGGGAGGCGTCCCTTGGACACTGCTCCCAGCTCTTCAGAAGATCCAGTATTTTCAAATTAATGTGGGAAAAGTGGGATTTAGAAAAGGCTAAGTTCGCCGGGCAGTGGTGGCACATGCCTTTAATCCCAGCACTTGGGAGGCAGAGGCAGGTGGATTTCTGAGTTTGAGGCCAGCCTGGTCTACAGAGTGAGTTCCAGGACAGCCAGAACTATACGGAGAAACCCTGTCTCAAAAAAAAAAAAAAAGAAAGAAAGAAAAAAGAAAAAAGAAAGAAAAGGCTAAATTCATGCCTTGAACAGCATAGATAAAATTTGGCAAAGCCACAATAACAATCATTATGAAGACAACATACCTTTTTAGATTACCAACTTCAGTTATACTAATTAACTGAGTGAAAATGAATTAAAGTCCTATATTAACTTTGTCAAGAATAGAGAGCCTTCCCTTGAAATGCCAGAACTCTGTAAATTGCTGTCTAAACCTGATTCTTTCCCCTCTGTTTAGCATGGGAGCACATAAATAACATCTTCTGAATCCAGGCATCAGTAAGGCCTTCCTACTTTCCACCCATCACCCTCTGCTGCAGGATGGATCAATTCTGGTTGGCTGTGCCACTGCTGCCGCTGAGGCGTCATTCCCTCCCATACACTTTCCCAACATCCTGTGACCTCTAAATTAGTCCCTTGCACTTTTGGAAGAACTGATGAGAAAATAAAATTAATGCCGGGACAATAAAATGGCTCAATGCATAAAGATACTTGCCACCAAGCTCAAGAGCCCGAAACCCTCGTGGTGAAAAGAACTGATTGCCCTGAGCTGCCCTCTGACCCTACACATGCTATGGTTTCCTTCAGAAGCTCTGTTATCTCTCCCAGGCTTACAAAATGCCCAAGCTCCGGTGACTGACAGGCTTACATTCAGTGATCTGTCTGTGGGTGCTCTCTGTGCCACCATGCACACAGAGGACAACGTGCTGGCTGGTGTTAGTTCTCTCCCTCTACTGTGTATTCCAAATTCAAACTCAGGGCATCAGACTTGGCAGCAAACACCTTTATGTCCTGAGCTATCTTGCTGCCCGGCCCAATGCTGTGTTCTCGGTGACTGACTGACAATGGCTGGATGGAGACAGATAGGTTCACCCCAGGATCATAAAAGACAAGCAGGCCAGTGGCACGGCAGGCCAGAGGCTTGGATCCAGTTACATGTCCCCCTAAGACATGCGCCTTCTAATGGGACGTTCTCTAGCTAACAGCTTAATTTATTGTTTAAAAAAAACAAAAGCCATCAACCATAACAGCCCAGAATTAAGACTAATGCTCTGCTTCCACGTGCGTCAGGCCTCAGCCCTCTCAGCAGCCTCTTATGTATCGGGCTAAAGCTGCTGCCGGGAGGAAAAACCAATAACGGACGGGGGAGAGCAGTGACTGTGTGATCTTTCTGCCTGTGGCAGTCACATCAATGAGAACATAGGCAGGTGAACTGTCACATTCTTTTTTATTACTTTTACTTTTTTACAGTCCAGTCATTACCCACCTCCTGGTCCCATTCCTCTTTCCCCGTCTCCTAGAGGATGTCCCTACCCCACCCTCGCACCACCCCCACCAGGCCTCCCTGCTCTCTGGGGCCTCAAGTCTCCAGAAGGTTAGGTGCGTCTTCTCTCACTGAGGCCAGACCAGGCAGTCTTCTACTGTCTATGTGGGGTGGGGGTAGAGGCTTGGAACCAACTAGTGTGTGCTGCCTGGTTGGTGCCTAGTTTCTGAGAGATCTCAGGGGTCCAGGTTAGTTGAGATTGCTGGTCTTCCTATGGGGTTGCCCTCCTTCAACCTCCAGCTTTTCCCTAATTCAACCACAGGGGTCTCCAACTTCAGTCCATTGGTTGAGTGTCAGTATCTGCTTCTGTCTCAGTCAGGTGCTTGTTGGGCCTCTCGGAAGGCAGCCAAGCTAAGCTCCTGTCTGTAACCACACCAATAGCATCAGTAATAGTGTCAGGCCTTGGAGCCTTTCCTTAAGATGGATCCCAATTTGGGACTGTCACTGGACATCTTTTCCCTCAGTCTCGTCTCCATTTTTGTCCCTGCAGTTCTTTCAGACAGGAACAATTCTGGATCAGTTTTTGACTGGGATGGTAGCCCCATCCCCCCCCCACCTTGATACCCTGTCTTTCTATTGGAGATGGACTCTGTTCCCTCTCCCTACTGCTGAGCATTTCATCTAAGGTCCCTCCCTTCGAGTCCTGAGTCTCACCTCCTAGGTCTCTGGTACATCCTAGAGGGTCCCCCACCTCCTAAGGTTGACTGTTTTCATTCTTTCTGCTGGACCTCAGAGCTTCACTCCGTCTCTTGGCTGTCCACCCCTGCCAATACCTGATCATGTTCCCCTTTCCCCTCCCTCACCCATGTCTCCTGTGATTGCTTTCTTCTCCCACCCAAGTGGGACCGAGGTGTCCTCACTTGGGCCCTTTAGCTTGTTAACCTTCTTGAGTTCTGTGGACTGTATCCTGGGTATTCTGTACTTTTTGGGTTAATATCTACTTATTAGTGAGAACATACCGTGCATGTCCTTTTGGGTCTGAGTTACCTCACTCAGGACGATATTTTCATTTGAAATGCAGGAAAGGCTCAGGCTAATCCTAAGGGACAGCTTGACTTTTTTGAGTCATTAGTTCTCATGGCCCGAGGGTGGTGTAGTTCATTACCCACTCTATGCTAGAGTACCTAAGCATCCCAAAGGCATGAAGTACGCACAATGTCTGGAAACAAACTGCAGTTCAGAATCACTCCACAAGAAAACCATACGCATCAAAACATTTTTATATGAAGAGTCTCAATAACTGAAAAAGACTAACCACACATTGGCTTAGGTTTTTTTGGGGTTTTTCAAGACAGGGTTTCTCTGTAGCCCTGGCTGTCCTGGAACTCACACTGTAGACCAGGCTGGCCTCGAACTCAGAAATCCGCCTGCTTCTGCCTCCCAAGTTCTGGGATTAAAGGCGTGCGCCACCACTGCCCGGCTGGCTTAGTTATTTTTAAAAAGTATTTTATTGTTCACAAGTGAGGGTGAAATGAAGCAGAGGTTTACAGAAAAGATGTCCATATATAAAGAAAGAAATAGCAAAATATCTTTTGGTCATAATTTAGAAATAAAATTATCTATAAAAAAAGAGACAGTTCTCCTCAGTTCATCTCTTCCACAGAAGAGAAAGCACAGTTCTCAGTTCCTTGATATCCTCAGCAGGCCACGAATACGTCTGATAAGAGCCTGTATGAAACTATAGCGGGACCGAACTTTGGAGTATAACCCTTCGATGTCCAGAAGTTTCTTTTGCAGCGACTCTCCGAAAGCGTTGATGGCATCAGACTGAAGCTGGAGGTAGCACAGACAGCCCTTTGTTAGCACACTGCTTCTCAGGTATTGCATTCTATGTCTCCCAACTCAGAACACTGTTACACTACCCTTTTTCCTTTAATCTTTTAAAACTGTATTCACTTTACATCCCAATCCATCCCCGCTCTCCTCCAAGTCCCACCCTTACGAGCCCTCTCCCCTTCTCTGAGGACAAGGGGAAGACCCCCTTGGGTAACACCCACCCTGGGACATCTAGTAATGCAGTCTTTCTTACATAAAGTAAGGTGAGTTCAGAGTATCTGCCTAGTGTGTGCAAAGCCTTGGGTTTGAAACCCAGCACCACCACTACCCCACACTCACCTTACCCACATATACACTGACAAAAGGCACTCTCTAATGTAAAATACTATCAGATTTTTGTAATAGGGTACCAAATTTATTAATAATTTACATTTCTACATCAGAATGTTTTTGTCATTTTAAGTCCTATACAAATGTATATAAATAAAGATATATCTTAAATAGCAATAATTGTTGATGTTGATACCCTGATATACATATAAAAAACAGCTCCTGAACATCATACCAAAAGTTAAGGGGTTGAGAGCATCTCTTCCAGAGGACTTGGGACCAATTCCCACACCCACATGGCAGCTTACAACCCTCTGTCAAACTTCAGTACCAGGGAACCTCATGCCCTTTTCTGACTTTTGTGGGCAACAGGCACACATGTGGTGCACAGACATACATGTAAGCAAAGCATACATATATAAAATGTCTGTTTTTTTTTTTTTTATTTGTTAAGAGTAAGTGCCAGACTAGAGATTCTATGCTACTCTTACAGAGAATCAGGGTTCAGTTTCTAGTATCCACATCAGGCAGCTCACAGCTACCTCTTCTGGCCTACTAGGGTGTCAGGCACACACATGATACACATACATGTACAAAGACACTTTCACACACATATATATATAAAATAAAAATTTAAAAAAAGTGTCTTTAGGAAATGAAAGGAAACGTTTACTTTCTACTTTATCAACAACCAGACTTTCCTCTCACAGAGAAGACTTTGATGTCTGCAGAGCCTTACCTGTTCTATATCATGTTGGTTCACTTGAGCCAGTCCATTTCTGAAGTCCAGATTGGGTTCTGAGGAAAAAGAATCTGGAGATCAGAGACACTGAAGCAGCTTTGCAAGTGCATTTCTGGCACAGCAGAGGCACTGCACATGAGGAAGGTGTGATGAGGGCCTGAGGCTGAGCTCTGAGCAGGGAAGCCAAGAAGCCCAGCCCAGCCCAGGATAGGTCTCACTCCCCTAGGAGTCTAATGTGCGATCATCATCTCAGGCCCACCCCAGCACAGAAACAATGGCCTGGGTCTATTCTTCTAGAAAATTAGCTCTGATGTGACTACAGCTAAAGCAAACCTACTACAGGAAAATGAAGGACAACCCATGATGAACAGGTTCCAGGATCATTTCTCATAGGCAGAAATAAAACACAAAAGACAGTTGTGTTTACGACTTAGCTCTCCAGCACTCAATTCACTAAGTAATCTGAGACACATAAAATTAAGGTCGCTTAGAGTAGTTAGTGTATACATCCATGGTCCAGCTACTCAGGAAACTGGATCAATTAAATAAGCCCAGGATTTTAGGATCTGTCTGGACAATAAAACAAGACTTTCCTTGCTGAAAGAAAACAAAATAAACAACAGAAAGAAAGAAGTATCTGGCCTTTCAAGGCCCTAAAATGTATATACATTTCTTGCTCATCTGTTTTGAGAACAGCTCACCTTGTAGTCTTCTGCTTTTAAATAAAGTCCTAGAAGCAAACAATGAATCTTGGGAATCCATTGGAGTGCAATGTAACAAGTAATACTCCAGATGGCGCCAAAGAATGAACAGGCAGGTCTCGATGATATCTGGGAGTTCACATTAAAGAAGAACGTCATCAAGTATTTTTTTAACAAGCCAGACTCTGGGAAGGAGAAAGGAAGACACTTGCTTAGTTACCCACAGTGAACTTGCTCTAAGAGACAGGGATGAAGTTCCACTGAACATGCTTCAGAAAAAGCCACAAAGTGAGCTACAGGAGGCGAGGCCCACAGGCTGCTGTGCACTAGGGAGGCGAGGCCCAC
>JADRCC010161694.1:0-23092 GCA_019843855.1 Hylomyscus alleni | reverse complement strand
AAAGTTTCTTCTGAAGAAAACACAGATCATTATGGAAAGCTATAATTGGTCAAAATAAAGAATATGACTGTAGGGTGACTGCTTATAATTCATACAATTTCATCACAAATTCTACAACGAAGACTCATGAACAGCACAGAAAAGGGGACAGGAAGATTGTAAGAGCCAAAAACAAAATCTTTGCTGTAATGTATTTCCTTCAAAATGAGTAAAAAAAAAAACCCATATAGTTAGATGATAGATACATAACAGATAGATAGATAGATAGATAGATAGATACATAGATAGATAGATAGATACATAGATAGATAGATAGATAGGAAAGTATGAACTGGAGATTCATTCGAGAGTCATTTGGACAATAAGTAGAGAGTTGTGGAGAAATTTTTATCCAGCCACATAGTTCCTGCGACTACATCCAAAGACCTCCCAGGTCTGTGTGAATTGGTTGGAATATAAACATGCCCTTAGCCCACACCTTTAATCCCCAACAATGATGAATCAGAGAAAGATTTGAAAGGATAGGATATCTTCAATTCTCACGACAAAGTACAGTATAGCTATTTAAGAGGAGAACAGGGAAAGAGTAGAGGGTGCAGTTTGTCAGTTAAGTGGTTTGTAAGTCACTTCAGTTAGATCACTTGAGAGGAGTTGAGTTCACTTAAGTTAGTGAGTTGAGAGGCAGTTCAGTCGAATAGAGTTCCTGGCCGTTCATTTCATGGAGTTCAGAAGCAGTTTTTACAAGAAGAGTTTTATAGAGCCAGGTTGCAGAGAGAACAAGCTAGACACAGATGAAGATAGAATGTGTCACAGAATGAGGAGGAGCCAGATGATTAGAACAGATTGGCAGAGCTACTTTCACTTCAAGCAGAGCAACTCAGTAAGAAGCTGAGGAAAGTCAGATTGTATCAGTCAGCTTTTCAAGGAGTTTGGGCCAGAATAGCTGAATTGTAATAGCTAGCCAGAATTCAGAAAGAAATAGAAAGTGTGATCTTATTCAGCAATAAGAATCCAAAATGAAAATTATATCCGTCAAATAAAAGATACTTTTACAGAGAATGACTGTGGGCAAACTACTTGAATGAAGTTCTTAAGTATTACCAATTTTTTTTTAAATGTGGTTGGTAGTATTTCTTCTTCAAGTTGAATGTTAAATAAATGACATATAGGTAACTCTGTGTTTCATTGAGAAACAAATACCACATACTAAGTAACATGTTAATTTTTTTCACAATTCTAGTGATTTGAAAAGTCTTAGTGTTTGGAGATAGAATCTAGAGAGAGCATCTTTTTCTGTTTCAACTCATGGAAAACAAAAATTCACTTTTGCAGCAGAGAGAGGAGAGAGGCAAGTGATGGGATATTATGTAGAAAGGAAGGAAGAGAAATGCAAGAAGAGGAGGGAAGCTCTAAGGACCCCTTTGTACGTAATGCATTGTACAGACAGAGATGAAGGAGCCCTCAAGACTGAAACAAATTGCAGATTCATTGCATATTTCTGTGGCACATTTGAAGGGAACAGGGAATGATACTCTAAACTTACAGTCCTTCATAATTTGAAGATAGCTATGATTATTTGTTTAAAATATAGTAATACAAAGCCTGGAGAGTGGAAAATTCTGAATACAGTTCAAGTTATCCACAGAGGAAATATGTCTACTGCTATTATTGATCCACACATTATACTTTCATTTGATCCACATATATTTGTTAGCATGAATATAAGAATGTAGAAATCCACACATGATATGAGTTTTGCCAGATGATATATGTCTAGACTTTTTAGCTCATTTAGAATTATATATCAAGACTAATGTTTCATAATTGTTGATAACTAATAAGTACTTATATAACAAGCATATAAAATTGAGGTCATAAACTGAATATATTTTATTATACAGATTTTAATTTATGGATGTCCATAAAGATTGAAAATTTCATTCTCATAAATGACATTTTAAAAGACAGAATAAACACCAAAAAGTTTTTTAAAAACCACAGGTCTGCTAAAACTAAAGATATAACTTTCTCTCTATCTACCCCTTTATCTTTATTTTCTTTCTTCCTCTTTTATTTTTGCTCCTTCTAATCATCTTTCTTTCTTTTACCCCTTCTCTCTCTCTTTTGCTCTTTCTTTCTCTCTGTGTCTCCCTGATCTCCTTCCTATTTTCTTTCATTTCTGTCAGTCTGTCTGTCTTTGTCATTTATTGAGTCTTGTTTATTTGTTAATACATTCACATGGTAGGAAACTATGAAACATTTTATCTCAGCGTTTTAGGAAGAAAAGTTAGGCTCACACAGAAGCTGAGCACAGTTGTCTTTTTCCATATAACTTTTCAGTAGGGAATCTTTAGGCAGCCTAGAGAACTAGTCAAGAATTCATTGCTCAATAAGAACAGTAAGTCACATCTGCATCTCTGGAAGGCAACCAAGCATAATAGTAGAGCTCTTGTTTTAGTCATCCATAGACTATGGATCTTATCCCTAAATACATCTATTAACTATAAATAGGGAAATATCTATATCATGAACTTCTAAAACAACAGTAGGGAGAGAGAACTTGTAGAGTCCTACTCTTGTAGAAAGACAGACCATCAAGTGGAGGGATGGGGTTGCCATCCCACAGTCAAAAGCTCTGATTCAGAATTATCCCTGTCTAAAAGAACTGTAGGGACAAAAATGGAGAAGAGATTGAAGGAAAGGAGGTCCATTGACTGGCACAAATTCAGATGCATCTCGAGGGAAGATTCTAAGGCCTGGCACTATTACTGATGCTGTGGTATGGTTATAGACAGAAGCCTAGCATAGCTGGCCTCTGAGAGGCCCAAGAAGCAGATGACTAAGACACACTCAGATACTTACACCCAAACAATGGACTGAAATTGGTGTACCCTGTGGTTGAATGAGGGAAAGCCTGGAATAAGTTGAGGAATAGGACAATTCCATAGAAAGATCAGCAGTCTCAAGTGACCTGGACCCCTGGCATCTCTCAGACACTGTACACCAACCAGGCAGCATATTCTACCTGGTCTGAGGCTCCCAATGCATATACAGCAGAGGATTGCCTAGTCTGAACTCAGTGAGAAAAGATACACCTAATCCTCAAGAGACTTGAGAGCCCAGGTAGTGGGGAGGCCTGGCAGGGTGGGGTGGGGTGGGTGGGGACATTCTCTTGAAGGTGGAGGAGGGTGGGGTGAAGGGGGAACAGAATGAGATGAGGAATTGTTGGAAGGCAAACCAGGAGGGGGATAAAGACTAGACTGTAAAAAAAATTAAACATATATATATATACATATATATATAATTATATGACTGTCATGAAATGTAATTATTAATGAAAAATTACTGTAGATCAAAAGGCAAGAAAATTGATTTTTAAACCAGCTCCATATCTCATTTACTCTGGAGGACAAGTTTGATATACTTGGTGAAATCTGAATGATGTTTGTATGTTATACAAGAGAATCACAGTCTAACTAAATTTCTGAAAGGATAAGTGCATTATTGTAGTTTGATTATGTAAAATATATTAATCAACATGCTTATTTTTTTGACATCTACACTAAGGAAAATGACGACTTTGTTTTCTACTAGTACAATATAGATATTTGGTAAAAGAAATTACTGGAATGTTTTATATTGCTCTCACTACTTTTTTATGAATATGGATTTCCATCTTAAATCATAAGAGGAACACAATTTAAAAGTAGACTGAAATTACCCTTTTTATTTCTAAAATATTAGAAATAACTAAATTTTCAAATTATTAAATGTGGAATCAGTGGTACTGGTTTGGATATCACTCCATGGAAATAAAAAAAAAAAAGAACTTGATTTGTGTGAAGAAAGTTACATTTTCAGCACTAAACCTAAAACATTTAATCATAACTACATGTGAAATGACTATAGGTTAAGTTATATTATACATCAGATTTCAAATTCATCACAATTTGTGAAAATTTCACTACTAAAAATAAATTTCATTGTAAAACTAGTGTTGATAACAAAGAAACATTTTCAATCTTTGATATATTTCTCAATCTTGATTTCCTTCCCTAATTTAGACACATACTTTTAGCATTTGTAGGTGTAGGTTAACCTTTTATGAAAACTTCAGGAGGTGAGGAAATTGTGATTAGCCCATGTAGGAAGCCAACAGATTGTATATATAAGCACATTGGTTCCATACACATAATTAAATAAATTGATAAAAATTATGAAAGTCAGAAACACAACATCAGATGTAGCTCCAGAAAATGTGGTTTAAAATACGTTCTGATAATATGCACATCCATAAACTTTCTGTTCACTGATATTTTTTTAAAACTTCATTTCAACTTGGAAAGCTGACATCAAAACCATTACAAGACAAAACATTTATTGTAAATGGTTGAAAAGAGAAAATAAAATTATGTCATGCATGACTTAAGAAGGCACTATCCAATCTACTAAGGCAAGTACTTCATGTGAAAAATTAGACTTTAAGCTAATGTATTTTAGATTTCTAACACATTCAGAATCTCCATCTAGTTATACATATGCCAAGCAAGTCAGACTTCCATGAAAAGAAAATATACTTACCAAAGGAATAGACCCTTATATAAATTTAGGAGGAGGAGACCACAGAGCTTAACTAATTCTTGCCTTACAGGGAGTGTTTCAAGCACTTGCATTGTACTGGTAGCCTTTGATCTCCTATGAAATTTATATTCATAGCAGTCTAACACAGAAGAGAGTGAATAACGTGAAAACATAAAGGACAATGGCCCAAGGGAAGCATACGAATACAGCTGTATTTTAATATCATTTTTCTACATAACAACAGTAATAACGTCCTGGATTTCAATTTCTTTTTGCATTCAAGTGCCTCAAAGAACCCGGCAAAGTCAGAGAAACCTGTTAGCCATGTAAGTTAGTAAAATATCATTACCTAATTTACAGGGAGGTAAATCAATACACGGTAAAATTTAGAGATTATTTCAAAGTAAACTATTCTTTACCAGTTGCAAGCATTTTAGTTACTAGTAGTTATGCCCAAAGGGTAAATGTCTACGGAAATAACAGAGAAACCTAGGTCAAAGGAAAAACAATGTCTCTTACTTATTGAAGTAAAAACTAGCATGTAGCCAGGCAGTAGTGGCAAATGCCTTTAATTCCAGTACTTAGGAGGCAGAGGCAGGAGGGTTTCTGAGATCTAAGTCAGCCCAGTCTACAGAGTGAGTTCCAGGACAATCAGGGCTACACAGAAAAACCCTGTCTTGGAAAACCAAAAACCAAAAACAAACAAATAAAAAACCCCACAACAACAACAACAAAAACAAACAAGCAAACACCCCCTCCCATCAAAAAACACTAGCATATACTAGTCTCTGTTTAGTTTAAGAACCTGATATTAGGAATTATGTAACACTTCAGATTTGGACATGGAGATACAACTATCTTTCCTTCTGATTTAAATAACATTACAGAAATGACAGCTAAAATAGTGAAAACGGATAGAATGAATCTACATTGTACTTCAGAACAAAACAATCTGCATAAAACTTCAAAGAATAGATGGAAAAATGGGAAAGTATCTCATGACTGTATAGCATGAATATATAGAATATATATGCACATATAGCTGAATACATATGTACATACATGTACTTATATGTACATTCGCATACACACACTTTTACTTGCCTTATACTTGTAGTCTCTGATCTTCTATGAAATTCTTTTCATATCAGTCTAACACAGGAAAGAGAGAATAGTATTTGTGTGCGTGTGTCTGTGTGTGTGTATGTGTGTGCGCGCGCGCGTGCATGTTTGATGGAAGAAGGAACTGGTAGATTTAGAATTTGAGAAAAAATAATGACGATTTTTTAAATGAGATTTGAGTCTAACAAAGTTGAAAACTTAATAAATACAGTACATCACATATAATATTTTATTCTAGGCCTGAATAATATCTAGCAGTTAAGAACTCTTGTTTATCTTGCACAAGAGGCCTGTTTCCCAGAAATGGCATGGTCCTTTACAACCATGCATGGCTCCACAACTCAATTATTTGATTCCCTCTTCTGATTTCTTTAGGAAACCATCAAATGGAAAACATATATACATGCGACCAAATATAATTATACAAAAACGAATAAATCTGAGAAAATATTTTATTTCTTATGATCTTCAGTTGTACAGAAAATTTGTAACCAATAAAATGTTTTCAAGCACAAATCAAAAGGAAATATGCTGATAGGACACAGATAAAAGAAACAAAGTGAAAAGACTGCAGATTCATGTTTCTATTTTTTAAAATTTTTTGCTGGTTATTTTGTTTATTTACATTTCAAGTGTTATTCCACTTTCCTGTTTCTTCTCTGAGAACTCTGCATCCCACCTCCTCCTCTTGCCTCTATGAGGGTGCTTCCTCATCAACCTACCCACTCAGCTTCCACCACTCTAGCATTCCCCTAAGCTGGGGCACCAAGCCTTCACAGAATCAAGAAGGACCTCCCCTCCCTTTGATGCCAGAAAAGTCCATCCTCTGCTACTTATGCAGCTGGAGCCTTGGGTACTCTTTGGTTGGTGATTTAGTCCCTGGGAGCTCTGGGGGTCTGGTTGGTTGATATTGTTGTTCTTTGTATGGGGTTGCAAACCTCTTCAGTTCCTTCACTCCTTACCCTAACTCCTCCATTGGAGTCCCAGTGCTCAGTCTGATGGTTGGCTGTGAGCATCCTCATCTGTATCAGTAAGGCTCTGGTCAAGCCTCTCAAAAGACATCCATATTAGGCTCCTATGAACAAGTAGTTCTTGGCATCAGCAAGTGTCCTGGTTTGGTGGATAAATATAGGATGAATCCTCATATTGTTTTCTTGCAGGTAATTAGTCAGACACTATCAGTAAAAGAAGAGAAGACAGAACAAAACAAAACAATAACTTGCATCATTGTCTTAGCTTTGTGGGTCAAAGTTTGAGTTAAAATATATTGACAGCTAATGACTTTGCATACTAACATTTTTTTCTTAGCCTCTCCTATACTAGTAAACAAGTGGTTCACGTTAACTTGTATACTTAATACACAAAAATAATTAGTAAATAAATAAACATTTTAATATATATTAAACAACTTTAATGACTTCTTCTTTTTTTTTTTTTTACTGAGAATAGATTCTTCTCTCATACATCTGGACCATAATTTCCACCTCCACCTTCCCCCCTCAGCAAGATCCATTGTCCCTCCAATCTCTTTCAGAAAAGAGTAGGCCCACAAGAGATAACAGTAGCAAAGCAAGGTACAATAATAGAAGGTTAAAGCCCTCATATCCATGCTGAACAAGGCAATCCAAGAGTAGTAAAAAGAGTCTCACGAACAGGCAAAAGAGTCAGAAATATGGCTGTTCCCTCTAGTAAGAGCCCCACAATACACCAAGATAATAGCCACATCACACACACAAAGGAACTGGTACAGAAGATTGCAAGAGCGCTGGTAGAGACCATGTAAGCGCGGCTTAGTTGAATCAGTGGGCTATGTGCTCTTGGTGGCTTCTATCCTCTCTGCCTCTGGGTATTTCCTCCCCCTTTTCTGATCTCCTAGGATAGGGGTCCATTGAAGAACTCCGATTTAGTCTTTCTTTCTGTACAATGTCTGACTGTGGGTCTCTGCTTGGGTTCCCATTTGCTGCTGCTGGAAGCCACCCTGATGATGACTGGACAAGATATTGATCTACTAGATAACAGAATACCCGTAAAAGATTTGTATTGATATGCTTTTCCAGTCTTATTTCATCTTCCTGACTGCATCTTCCTGACTACATTGAGATTTCATTTTAAACAAGTTAGAACAGCCTAAGGTGAATAGCACAATGATAGCTCTCATGCTGGCAAGGATATGGAGCAAGGGGAACACTCATCCATTGCTGGTGAAAGTACAAACTTGTACAGGCACTATGGAAATTAATATGGTGGTTCCTCAGAAAATTGGGAATAGATATACTTCAAGAATGATGTATACCACAACTGTACATACACCCAAAGAGTGCTCCATCCTAACACAGTGACATTTATTCAATGATGTTTATTGCAGCATTATTCAGAATAGCCAGAAACTAGAAACAACGTAGATGGATCTCAACTAAATAATAGATAATGAAAAGGTTCATTTTCATTGGCATAATGGCACTTTTTCTGTTAAAATATGACATCATTAAAGTTTAGGCAAGTGGATGGAACTTGAAAAAAATTGTACTGAATGAGGTAAGCCAAACCTACAAAGACAAATACATTGTATACTCACTTATAGGTGTGTGCTAGCTATTAAGTAAATGATAACTCAGAGAGCTGAATTAAAGGGGAGGGGGTCTAGTGTAGATATATGAACATATTTTAAAACAGAAATACTAATTTTATAAAATTTTGCATGTGATATATATATCATATATATATCATGATTGTTATTCTAAAAAATGATAAAAACATAGCTGTACCAGATTTATATCTAAAAAAGGAAAATAATGTTTGCCATGGGCTCTTTGAAGTTAAAACATAGTCTAAACTATATAGGATAAAAAATTTCATAATTAAGCTTACAAATGACAAGCAAATTTTAAGAAATCGTTACCATATTTTCTTCAATTTTGTAGATAAACTAAACATAATCTATTATCCCTGGCAGCTTTTATAAAGAAAACTTTCTGAATATTCATATATTTGAAATAAACTTATTTGTGCTTCATGATGATTTTATAAGTTACAACTGTAATCATTGGTATATGACATTAAAATACTCCTGTTTTTTAATATTTTAAAATTATGGTTTATTAAAATTGATTAAAATCAGTGTTAAACTCTTAAGTGTTCTAGTTTTGGCTATTATTTTAATGTTTGTATGGATAAAGTATTCATTTGATGATGTGATCTTTGTTGTTCAAGGGAGAAAAGTATCAATACCAAAAGAATAGTTTAATTTAATGCAGAGTTCATTTTAATATTAGTTTATTCCCCAAGAACTTTTTAACAGATTTCAAAATTCCCAGTAAAGATATTAAAATAGTATTTCTACTAAAGGCTAAACTTTTGATGCCATTGTCTTTAATCTCATAATAAAGTGTGCTTTTCCTATTCCTTATGACTATAGTAGAAATCTTAGGAGCATCTCTATATTTGAGTCTCATTGGTAGTTACCATTCAATCTCTTAAACATCATCTTTCTTACCTGCTTGATACATTTGAAATATGTCTAGTGATTTTTTGACAACTCAAAAGTGAGTGAGAAATTCTTTTGACAGTTGCTCGGTGATCTATAACTTCTCAGCATTGTTTGCATGACCCTTTGTTAATTGTGTTTTATGGAACATAAATACAGAAAGCTATACAGGAAGATTAACTTATATCCTAAACCTAAGGAAGTGATGTTAAAAGTATTTTTATTTTCCCTGATTCTTTAAATAAACTTTTACCTATTTTGAAATATAAATAAAGAATAAAATGTCATATATAAGTATTTAGCATATTTTTAAATTATATTTTATGTGTGTGTTTATAGATGAGGGTTTTGGGTCATAAAACTCAAGAGAGCTATCGAAAGGTGTTAAAGAAGTCTTCAGGAAAAGAGCAGAGGGAAAATAGTAATAA
This sequence comes from Hylomyscus alleni, assembly GCA_019843855.1. Taxonomy (NCBI): domain Eukaryota; kingdom Metazoa; phylum Chordata; class Mammalia; order Rodentia; family Muridae; genus Hylomyscus; species Hylomyscus alleni. Next base: position 13,477 of record JADRCC010161694.1, on the reverse strand, counting down.
AAGACTGTGTCAGAAAAGTTGAAAGAGAATATTGGGGGAAGAAAGCTTACAAACAATGAATGTAGTGGAGTCCAGGAGAGGTTGAGCAAGAATTCCATAAAACACCATAATGAAATCCATTAATTTGTGTGATAATTAATGAGTGACCAAAAAATAGAGAGATGAGGAGATACAATAGAAGCTGCTACACATTTGAGTTCCCTAGTGTGGTTTTAGGTGTATCAGCCTGTCACTTTACTTGTTATTTTTTATGCAGAGGGGAGTTAATTCATCTTTTTACTTATATGATTTCTGTTTTAAATTATGTCTAACTTTTCTCTCCTATTGCTGTTATAAAATAACCAGACCAAAAAAAAAAGTTGAACTACAAATATTTATTTGACTCAGGACTTCTTTGTACCAAAATCATCGTTGCAGGTACTTGAAACAACTGATTATGTCACACCCACATTGAAGTGTAGAGAGTAACGAATTAATGTGCATATTATCGTGCTCAAATCACTTCCTCAACTCTGAAGCAATTCAAAGTCTCTTGAATAGGGAATAATACCATCCAAAACTGGGTAGGTTGTTCTGCTAATTTCTCACAGATTTGCCCATAAAAACAGTAATTGAAAAATCTCTCATTAAGACACCCGTCTGAGGTAAATCTAATTGCTTTGAGTGGACAAATAAAAATAACTGTATCAATTTCTGTAATTATAATATCAAGAAAAACATATGAAGAACAAATATTTCTACTTTCTAGTGCTTCATATCATTCTACCCTTTATTTTGTGTCACTATGAATTATTGTTATCCCTATGAACCAAAATGTGAACTTGTTATAATTGTGAACTTTCAAATGTCTGTTGTGGGACTAATCAACGGTAATCAAATTGGATTTAAGATCCTCCCTATATCGCCGGGCGTGGTGGCGCAAGCCTTTAATCCCAGTACTTGGGAGGCAGAGGCAGGCGGATTTCTGAGTTCAAGGCCAGAAAAACCCTGTCTCCAAAAACCTAAAAAAAAAAAAAAAATCCTCCTTATATCAAGAAATTAATGTCTGATAGTGTAAGCCTAGTCTCTTAGATGTTCGCTATGATCTTGGCCCTAGGGAGAAATATAATACTTTTGTTTCTGGTAATTTCCATGACAAGTAACTTGAACTATTTTAGTTTATACTCAGAAACAAATGGTATCTTCACCCTAAATCAAGGAAACCCCTTTGTTCTTTACATAGTGGTGAATTAAATCTCTAGCTGATCGAGTTACCAAGAGCAATCCAGGATCAACTCAATAGGAGACAATATGATGCCTCCTGATGCTTATGAAGCAGGATAGAAGAGGGATCAGACAAATGTAAATGTTGAGAAATACAGAGGAGAGCTGTAAAACATGCTCAACCTAGTTAGGACACAATTACAATCACGAACTGATTGATAGTAGCTTTGGAGAAGAAATGTCTTTGTGACAGTCAGGCACAGATGACAGAGAGACCCTTACTGCAGAACTCATGCCTACTGATAGGTTATGAGAGATGGAAGGCCATTGATTGCTAATATGTACCAATAGATAGATGACTCTGTGTCCTAAATAGGCAGCTTTAAAACAATGGTCATATAGATTATCTAGTTCTAACTCATTATCATGATGATTATATAATGAGCACTAACTCAACTCAGACAGCAATTAATAATTATAATAATGAAAGATAGCACAAATTGGGGGTAAGAGGGCTTGGGAAGTTTCCTGCAGAGCTGGAGGGAGGATTAAAGAGTTAGAGAAGACGATGATATGTTGAATAGATTTATGAATTTCTTAAAAATTAAAAAGTAATTAAAAATTTTTAATGTCTAAAAGAAAAGTAATCTGAGCACAGGGATTATAGTGATGAGTGATGTATGACAGGATATAGGGAGAGAGTAAATACAATATATTATGTACATTTACTAAATGACAAGAAATAAAAATATTAAACCTGAAATTTAAAAATTACAGATCTTAATTTAGTAAATCTTGACATAAAAATAAATTTTATAATATATCAGTATAATATAGGATAAATGCGAAGAATATCTTAGCGATGAAGACAATAAATTCTAAACGACCCATAAAAATTCTAAATGTGAAATGTTTAAAACATGTTAGTTGGAAAAATGATGAATTTGTTTTTATAATTGGTAGAAATGTTTTCAATTTATTTTAAAAGTCACAGAAAAATAATATCAGAAAATAAATCATAGTAATTACGATAGCTAAGATTTGAATTTGATATTTAAAGAAATAGCAACATTATTGACAGCAATAATCATGAATTTAAGTAGAATTTTGGAAAAATATCTCTGATATATTCAAGTCACTGGATTGAAGAAGAATATAATTTAGTTTTATATTTTTATGTGTTTGGCTATGATTTTATAGACACATCTTATAAATAATTTAGAACAGAATTATGTGGCAGTTTTTCAATTCATTTTAAGTATGTCTTGATTTTGTTTACTTCTATTTTAATTATATAACTATTTTTCAAAATTTAGTGTTACTTATATTTCCCTTCAGCAAAATTAGTATAATATAAATGGAAATATTTTTCATGGTAAGTGTTTTGAGCAATTTTCTAGGCTGTTGTTTTGGTAACAATTTTACTTATATTTGTTCATTACTTGTTTTTTTTTTATGAATCAATGTAAGGGAGAGACAAAATGACATTGGTGCATCTTCTTATATTTTAGAGTAAATTTGAGTTTTGTTCTAATTGGTCTTGAGGGGATTTTTGGACTAAGCTCTCTAAGTTTATTGTAGTTAAAACTATCTTTGAAGGGATATTTATTTATCATATAAAATCATCTATTTAAATTTTAATTTGAATTTCACATCATAAAATATATTTATGAACATGAGACTACTATCTACTTCAATTTTCTATTCTTGAAACCTGAAATTACCTGTTCTAACTCTGCTTCTTTTATTACTCAATTCAGGCCCCAAGTCTCATTTATTTTTGTCTTCAGAATTTTTTAATATTGCATGCCTAGTTTAATTTTGATTCTTAATTATTAAAAATCTCATTTAGTTATATCAACTATTTACATCAACAGTATTATTAACTTCCATACTATTTGTTTTGTACATTAATATTTCTTCCTATTTAATAATTCTAACGGCTAGTCTTTACATATTTATGACTGATGGTATGTACAAATGTCTTAAATCACTAATACTTCCATCATCACAAATGTATATATTACCTTATTCTGACATTTTTATTTTAAATATTTTGAAATTACAAGAATAAAGACTTTCAAATTCACAAACTAATATATATTATATATGTATATATAATCTATATGTATCTATATCTATATCTATCTATATATATTTGCTCTCAAAATGAAATATAGGAATATTATCAAAAAAGGTAATCTCAAACAAAATGTGGCCCTCCTTTGTCAGAGTGAAGGTGTGATCCAGTTGATGGCTGGATATAACAATTCCTAACATACATGGTACTCATACAAACGACTTGCACATTATTGGCATATACTCAAAAAAAGGTACTCATTCTAGACAGGTTACTATGGGATGTTAGAAGAGTAGCACTAATTGGAAATTTATGATTATTTTATTTCATGATTATTACAGTTTTTTTGGCCTGAAAAATGAATAACTGAAAGTTCTACAAAGGAAGGTAGCAAACTATAGTATAATAATCCATATTATATTTTTTCAGATTCATTGTCAAATATTCTGATATATGTGTCAGTGATTTTTAAAGTCGTTGTAGTGTCCTATTTAAAATTGTGAATTCGAGCCTAAAGTTTTTCGTACATTACCCCATTGGTCATGAAAATCAAGTGTGAATTCACTTCAGTTCACTGAAGATCTTCTTTCTAGATTCAGTTGTTTCATCAGCATACACTTTGATATTTTATTCTTCAGCTACCATCACTTTTTTCATTTGATGGTATGCTGAGGTATTTTATGATGTAAACATTGATTCATGCTAGTGTATTATCTATGGGTCTAATTATTCTCACAGGTGGGATACTGTCTCACTCATTGGAGATCCATAATTAGCGAGTGAACATCTACTGAATAGAAAACTATCATAGTAATTTGCTGAAACAACTGAGCCAATCATTTTTAAATCAGATAATGGAATACATTAGTACCAAATGATTAAAAACAGAAAAAACACAAAAGGTATCTTTAGAATTCTCTTAATACATACAGATACTAATCTAAACAATCAACTACTGAACTTTTAAATATTTAAAGAGACCACATTATATACTTTAGTATTTTATAATTTATATAAAATTAAAATGATTGTTTAAATTAATATTTGCTAATTAAAATGGAAAAAATTCTAATCTAAATTTAATTTACAATGTTCCCCTAAACCCATGGCTTTTTTATATCACCCTTCACCTAATGATTTAACATTGAAACAGCCATGCAGATTTAATTATGTGTTGACTCCTAAGGGATGCACTCATATATCAGTTTTCATCTCTTATGAACAGATCATTTTCAGTTAAGTTACAAACCCCTGAAAATCAATTTTTAATGGAAATACTCACACAACCTTAACTGTAAGAGAGCAAAAATGCAGGTATAATACCAAGTGGCAGGTTATTAACTATAACTTCAATTTTATGTTCGTTTGACACAAGACTATGTCAGCCATAAATAAGTAAGCATTTACTACACAATTCACACTTAACAAGAGATTATCCCTGAAGGAAAGTTTTAGTGGTTCTTGCATTGAGCCCATGGGGAATCAGAAGGATTTTCCAATCTGCTTAGTAAGAAGGCACTGAACCAAAAAGAGTGTACAAAAATGATGTTTAAATTCTAATGAGAAACCCATCAAAGAAGAAAGTGCAGTGTCCACTATTATGTGTAGTGGTTAAAGGAGAAAATATTTTAAAAAATAAACTCTCACTTATCATAAAAATAAGTCACAACACTGGATGATACTTAAGCATTATGACACCCACATTTATCTTTATATCTGTATCTATGTAGCTTATGAGGTTATATATGTATCTTTTTGATATACTCATTTGAATTAATTTTTAATATGCTAAAGGCCAAATTAGAATGCTTTGCTATTTTCCAATATGTATTACCGAAAATGGCAATTTCAAATAACATGGATTTTTTGCTGAATTACAGTTTCCTTATATGTGGTCTTGAAAAGTATCTAATTTTCAATTTCAGTATTTCTGAGTTATAAAATTGAGAAATTATCATAACTTTTACAAGTAAAGATGACTGTTATTATAAAACTTTATTTAAATATCTAAACTGTATTTTCATAAGTTACTTTAATAATTTGTTATCATTAGTCTAAACTCTATATGTAAATTAAATCTTTGAATTATACCTTGCCTGGAATAATAACTGATGTTCATTGATTATTAGAGTTAATAGTTAAGCAAATTAAATACTACATTTCAATTAAAATATGGCAGAAAAAGAAAATGAACTGCCACCAAAATATTGACTGTGTAACATAGAAATTGTGAACTCTATACTGTCCTTACTATGTTCTTCTATAGTCTTATACTTTATGAATATTTTTAAATATCTTTGAAGATTATAATTACAAGTTTTTGCCTTCCTTTTAAACCCTCCAAATGCTCTCAGATATGCCTCTATATTTTCCAATAAATTCATAGCCTCATTTTCATTAATCATTATTCATACTTACATCTGTTAAGTTTATATATTTGTTTTCAGAGCTGATTCTGGAACCGAACAACTAATTGTTGTGTTCTTTCCTGGTCAAGGCCGTGCCTTCGACTTCTAGCCTGCCTCAGTTACTGTTTTAGTTAGGGTTTTACTACTGAGAAGAAACATCAAGACCAAGGCAACTCTTATAGAGGACAACATTTAATTGGGGCTGGTTTACTGGTTCAGAGGTTCAGTCCATTATCATCATGGTGAGAACATGACAGCATCTGGGCCAGCATGATACAGACAGAGCTGAGAGTTCTGCATCTTCATCTGAATGCTTCTAGGAGAATACTGACTCCCAGACAGCTAGAATGAGGGTCTTAAAGCACCGACAGTGTCACACCTACTCCAAGAAAGCCACATCTCCAAATATTGCTACTCTGTGAGCCAAGCATATACAAACCATCACATTTACTCAGTTGCTTTGTTGCTAATGTTGTTGAGTTGACTCTCCATGGGCTTTTCCCTACCCAATTTGCCATGCCTATTGGTATCATCCTTGATGATTGAAACTGACCATGAACTTTACACTTGATCAGTCATGTTGATGAAACATCCTGGTATAGGTTCTGATGTTACTAGAAATCTGATATTCAGTGAATCATACATAAAATATAATAAATTACTTACAGCATTTTTTATTTAATTATTTACATCTCAAATGTTGTTCCTTTAGCAGTCTCTGTTCCTTCAGTCTCTGCTCCTTTAGCTCCCCACCCCATCTTCCCTCCAGTTTGCCTCTAAAAGTCTATTCCCCACCTATCCACCCAAACCTGTCTCACCTCTCTAGCATCTGCCTACTCTGGGGCATCAAGCCTCCACAGGAACAAGGACATCCCCTCCCATTTATGTCAGATAAGGCAGTCCTTGGCTACATATGTAGCTGGAGTCCTGGACCTAAGCACGTATATGCTTTGGTTGGTGGTTTAATTCCTGAGAGCTCTGAGTAGTCCAGTTAGTTGTTATTGTTGTTCTTGATACGGGATTGCATTGTCTTCAGCTCCTTCAGTCCTTCCCCATCAGGAAAGGTCCTCCACCTCAGTCTAATAGTTGGCTGTGAGTATCTGCATCTGTTTTAGGTGTTAGCAAGCCTCTCAGAGGACAGTTATATCAGGCTCCTTTCAGCAAGCACTTCATAGCATCAGCAATAGTGTCCAGGTTTGGTGTCTACAGATGGGATGGATCCCAAGGTGGGGTGGTCTCTAGATAGCCTTTCCTTTAGTCTCTGCTCCATTTTTTCCTCCCTGCATTTCATTTAGACAGGAACAATTCTGGGTTAAAGATTTTGAGATTGGTAGATGACCTCATTCCTCAACTCGGGGACATGTCTCACTACTGGAAGTGGTATCTTCAGGTTCTAATTCCCCACTGTTGATATTTAGCCTAATGTTATTGGATACTGAGAGGATCTTTCTTCCCTGGAATATGGGACTTTCTAGTGGTTCCCCCTGCCCCCTGCTATGTATTTCTATTCATTATCATATCCCTCTGGAATTCTCTCCTGTCTCTCCTGTACCTGATCCTGAGTCCCCTTTTTTCTCTCATCCTTCCCTCTCTACCCAGGCCATTCCTCCCTCTGCCTCCCATGATTATTTTCTTCCCTTTTCTGGGTGGGATTGAAGCATCCAGACATTGGCTTTCCTTGTTAAGCTTCATTTTCTCTGTGAGTTGTACTGTGGATAGTCTGAGCTTTTTGGCTAATACACACTTATCAGTGAGTACATACTATGTATATATCCTTTTGGGTCTGAGTTTCCTCACTCAGGATGATATTTTCTAGTTCTATCAATTTGCAAAATTTGTGAAGTTTCTCTTTTTAATAGGTGTGTAATATACCATTGTTAAATGTACCACATTTTCTGCATCCTTCCTTCCTGTAAGGCACATCTGTATTGTTTCCAGCTTCTGGCTGTTATAAATAAGGCAGCTCAGTGTCTGAGAGATCTTGGGATCTGTGTTAGTTGAGATTGATCATCTTCTATGGGGTTGCCCTCCTCATCAGGTTCTTTAAGCCTTTCCCTAATTCAACCACAGGGGTCCATGACTTTGGTCAAACTGTTGGGTGTAAGTATATGAATCTGTCTCAATTAATTTCTTGTTGGACCTGTCAGTCTCAGTCAGGTCCTTGTGGGGCCTCTCAGAAGACAGCCATAATAGTCTCCTATTTGGTTTTTTATTTTTATTTTTATTTTTATTTTTATTTTATTTTATTTTTTTTTTTGGTTTTTCAAGACAGGGTTTCTCTGTATAGCCCTGGCTGTCCTGGAACTCACTCTGTAGACCAGGCTCGCCTCGAACTCAGAAATCTGCCTGCTTCTGCCTCCCAAGTGCTGGGATTAAAGGCATGCGCCACCATCGCCCGGCTAATAGTCTCCTATTTGTAATCACACCATAGCATCAGTAAAAATGTCAGGCATTGGAGTCTTCCCTTGAGCTGGATCCCACTTTGGGCCTGTCACCGGACTCTATTCATAATAGTCACGAATAGTATAAAATATTTTGGTGTAACTCTTACCAAGCAAGTGAAAGATCTATATGACAAGAACTATAAATCCCAGAAAAAAGAAATTGAAGAAGACCATAGAAGATAGAAAGATGTCTCATACTCATGGACTGGTAGGGATAACATAAGGAAAATGGCCATCATACCAAAAGCAATCAACAGATTCAATGCAGTCTTGGTCAAAATTCCAACACAATCCTTCACAGACATGGAAATAGTAATTCTCATCTTCATATGGAGAGAAAATAAATAAATAAATAAAACAAGATAGCCGAAACAATTCTCAACAATAAAAGAACTTTTGGGGGAATCACCATTCCTAACCTCAAGCTATACTACAAATCAAATTCATGGAATTGGTTCAGAAACAGACACATTGATCAATGGAATATAATCAAAGACCCATAAGTAAACCCATACACCTATGTACTCTTAAACGTTGAAAAAGAAGCCAAAAACATATAGTATAAAATAGAAGACATCTTCAATAAATGGTGCTAGTCTAACTGGTGGTCTAGATGTAGAAGAAAGTAGACTCATATTTATTACACTGCACAAAGTGGATTAAGAACCTCAGAACAAAAACAGAAAAACTGAATTTAATAGAAGAGTAAGTGAGAAAGAGCCTAAAAATCCTTGGCACAGGGAGATATTTCTTGAAGAGAACACCAATGGCTCAAGCTGTAAGATCAACAATGGATAAATGGGATCCCACAAGACTGCAAAACTTTTGTAAGGCAAAAGACACCATCAATAGGACAAATCTGCAATCACTTCAGTAACCCTCCATCTGACAGTAGACTAATATCCAAAATATATAAGGAAATCAAGAAGTTAACTTCCAAAAAACCCAAATAACCCAACTAAAAAATAAGGTACAGAGCTAAAAGAGAATTCACAACAGAAGAATCTGGAATGGCCAAGAAACACTTAACAAAATATTCAAAGTCCTTAGTAACAGAGAAATGGAAATCAAAATTACTGCGAGATTTCATCTCATACCAATCAGAATGGCTAAGATCAAAATCTCAGAGGCAGCAGATGCTGGAGAAGATGTGGAGAAAGAGAAACACTCCTCCATTGCCGTTGGGATTGCAAAGAGGTACAACCACTCTGGAAATCAGTCTGGTGGTTCTTGAGAAAATTGGAAATAGTTCTACCTGAGGACACAGCTATTCCACTATTGGGCATATACCCAAAAGATGTTCCACTATATCACAAGGACATATGCTCCACTATATTCATAGCAGCCTTATCTATGATAGTCAAATGCTGGAAACAAGCTAGATGTCCCTCAAATGAAGAATGAATACAAAAAATGTGGTTCATTTGCATAATGGAATACTATTCAGCTGTTAGAAATGAGGATATCATGAATTTTGCAGACAAATGGATGTGACTATAAAATATCTTCCTGAGTGTGGTAACTGAAACCCAAAGGACATACATGGTATGTACTTACTGATTAGTGGATATTAGCCAAAATGTATAGAATTTCTAGGACACAGCCCACAAACCATAAGAAGTGTAACAATTAGAAAAGCCTAAATGAGGATGTTTCAATTCCACTTAGAATGGGAACATAAGTAATCAAGGGAGACAGATGGAAGGAGAGACCTGGATTGAAGAGATAAGAGGGAGAGGAAAAGGGGTACATGTCATTTCTTATATTGAAAATGTTTTTGTCTTGAAATATTGAAGTTTACTCAGTTGTAAACATTTGAATGGAGGACCTTTTTTTTTTTTTATTTTGCTAGCTATATTCTAGATGTGGAACTGCTTCTAACACACAATAAAGGCTGATTAATATTTGTTAAATGAAAATTACTTTCCAATATCAAGTAGAAGTCTTGTACAATAAAGCACTTTTGAAAATTCAGTCTTGTCCAGATGAAAGCCAGAACTACTTAATCTTACTGACACATTTCTAACTAGAACTTCTAGTTGCTTGAGGCTCAACTCGAAATCCCCTGACTTTCCAGTGTAATGTGAGTTTAATCTTTACTGCCAATTTTACTTGAGCCTGAAAATGAATTATTTTTGTAGCATTTATCACAATTTTATCAAAGCAATATAATATGTGACTGAAAGATGAATATCAGTAGTTACAAAGTACTTTAAATGTGTACTTTTGTTTATTTTATATTTAAAATAATTTAAGATATAGAGAATTTAATTTATTTCAGTAATTTCATTTTAATATAAGGGTCCTTCCTTTTCTAACAAATGTGAGACTTTAATGGAAAATTTAAAAGACAATCTTCAGGAAACAAAAATATAAACTCCAAACCACAATTTTGTTTTATTTTTAACATTGCTTTGGGTAATACAATTTGAAGATGTGATCTGTATTAATCTAATGTAGTGTTTCTCATGCATCTTCGAATAATATACTATTGGGATGTTGACCCTCTTCCATTTCATTCACTTTATATAAGCCTTGTGTATTCAGTAAGTTTTTTAATAACTCACTGTCTATATAATATACATTAACTAATACATCCTCAAAATGATATGAAATACTTTTACACCTACTTCATGCCTTGTCCACGAGACAATGAAATTTTAGATAATATAACTAAAAGCTTAAATCCTGAAGTCATCTGACACTTCTGGCTCTCACAACCTTTCCACCAGTCTTCTGAGACAATTCTTGATTCTGGGGAAAAGGATATAATACGTTCCTTTGTTTCAGAATGATCATTTCACAGTGTTTTGCTCTCTGGACAATGGCAAGCTGAAGGTCTCTGTGTTAATTATAATTTACCACAAGGGAATTCTCTGATGAATGTTGACAGATGCCTTGAACGATGTGTAAAACAATAAATCACTGGGAAATCACATTTTACCATCAGAAGCAATAGAGAAACTGCACATATGAACTCACACCAGTTGTGGCTGCATGTACAAGATTAGCATAAACCCATGCCAGACAAATTCACAGTATGAAGCTCCATTGGCCAGGGAATCACACTATTAGCTGTGGAGCTATTGGCATTTGATAACTGGAGCTTATTGTCTTAGTTAGGGTTTTACTGTTGTGAACAGACACCATGACCACCGCAAGTCTTATGAAGGACAGCATTTAATTGAGACGGGCTTGCAGGTTCAGAGGTTCAGGTCATTATCATCAAGGCAGGAGCATGGCAATATCCTGGCAGGCATAGTGCAGGAGGAGCTGAGAGTTCTAGCCCTTCACCTGAAGGCTGCTAGCAGAATAATGGTTTCCGGGCACTTAGAATGAGTTTATATAGCCAACACCAACAGTGCCACACCTAATTCTATAGGGACACATGTTCTAAAAGTTCCACTCCCTGGGCCGAGCATATACAAACCATCACACTTAGTTTACAGTTTCATTTAATGGTGTGACTTCTAGTAGGTCAGGCACAATCCAGAACAGATAACACTCTAGATTATCAACCAGAAAAGGAGGAGAAAGAGGGGGAGTAGGAATAGGAATAGGAGAAACAGGAGGAGGGAGAGAAGAAGAAGGGTGAAAGAGAAGAAAATGCAAAGTTGGAGCTATAGAGAAGTGTGGGTGGAGAGTTGAGTATAGAGGTAGGAGCAGAGTTAGTATGACTGGAATACACTGTATAAAAGCAAGAACTCCTGCAACTGCCTCCAGCTCAAAGTGAACCAGATCAGCTCTGTGACTAGTCTCTGCAAGCTTGTAAGCTGGCCCAGTCCAGTGGCTGGGGGCATCATGGTGTCCCATCGATCTGGGGAGGCTGAAGACACTTTCATCACCGACCTGATGGTGGGAATAGGCACTGGGCAGAAGAAAACTGGTGCCCCTTGCTGATCTGAGTACCTGGCCAAGTACAATTAGATCCTTAGAATCGAGGAAGAGTTGGGCAGCAAAACCAAGTTTGCTGGCAGGTCCTTCAGGAACCCCCTTGGCCAAGTAAAGCATGGACTGGAGATCACTGGAGCCACCAACTGCTTAGGTCCTCTGTCCCTGATGTCATCCAGGCAGCTTAAGGCTGGCTCAGTGCTTGCCCCTCCCACGTCACTGCTTAGATGTCTACACCTGACCACCAGGAATCCTGCTGAAGACCCCAGCTGTGTAATCACATGATTTGGCTGAGTCATTATTTGTCATCTGACTTCTCAGCTAGTATCTGGAGCCCTTGGAACTCCAGTGTAAACCCTAGAGTGCCCACCATCAAGACTCCCCCAGTGGTTTACATGCAAAAGTAAAAGCCACAGAAGCCTCCCCCACCAAAAAAAAAAAAAAAATAACCTTAAACTTTGTTGTCAACGTGGAATAGCAAGACACATGGTTCACTCCTCAGTGAAACTATAATTTCTGGCAAAATTTAATAATTTAAATATGAAAATTAAATGAAAATTCCAAATTTAAGCACATCAGAATATCAGTAACAGTGTCAAGGTGTTAGGCCTTGGGGCCCTTCTCCCCAAGATGGACCCAAAGTTGTGCCAGTCACTGAATCATCATCTTTCCTTCAGGCTCTTTTCCATTTTTGTCCCTGCAATTCTTTTAGAAAGGAACAATTCTGGGTCAGAAATTTTAACAGTGGGTTAGTAATCCAGTCCTGTCCCTGCATTTGTAGCCCTGTGTATGTACTGGAGGTGGACACTTGGATTTCTCTCTCCCATTTTGGATATTTTGGCTCAGATCATCCTCACTGTGTCCTGAGAATCTCTCACTTCTAGAGGGTTCATTCCTCACCCCCACCATCTGAGGCTGCAAAATTTCTGAAAAGGAGCCTAATCCTCAAGAGACTTTTTTTTAAAGGCTTGTTTTATTTGTATGAGTACACTGTAGCTGTACAGATGGCCATGAGCTATCATGTGTGTGGCTGCTGGGAATCGAACTCAGGACCTCTGCTGGCCTTGCTGGCTCCAGCCCTGCTCGCTCCAGCATAATTCACTGTAGCTCTCTTCAGATGCACCAGAAGAGGGCGTCAGATCTTATTACGGGTGGTTGTGAGCCACCCTGTGGTTGCTGGGATCCGAACTCAGGACCTTTGGAAGAGCAGTCAGTGCTCTTACCTGCTGAGCCAGACTTGAGGGCCATAGATAGTGGAGATCCCGTGGGGGAGCATCCTCTCAGAGACGGGCGAATAAGGAATGGGATGAGGAACTGTGAGTGAGAGAATGGGGAGGGAAAATGGCTGGATTGTAAGTAAATAAAATACAAATAAAATAAATAAATAATTCATTAATTAATAGAAATAATGGTTTGATTGGATATATATATATATATATATATATATATAT